>LR812522.1:987824-1002824 GCA_903798195.1 Danio kyathit | reverse complement strand
ATTTAAGATTTGGAACGGAGTCATTCCATATAACTTAAACCTCAACATGTTTTACATAAATACTATTCAATAAAATGTAACCACTTTAATTTTAAAGTTGTGAGAATTTTAACCAGTTGTATCTTGTATCTTGTTTTTTCCAGACTTTTTTGATCCAAAATAAAACCGTTAAATTACGATCTTGAGCATGTCTTGGCATTTTATTAAAGGTGTTTAATCGTAATGATTTAGGGAAAATTCTTTTAAATAACATTGTTTTCTCTTAAACTTTTAGTGCAGTCACTTTATTGATGGTGTTCGATCATAATAATCTATGAAAAGTCTGTAAAATAACAGTGTTTCTCTGTAAAACTCTTATTGTGTAACTTATTAAATGGATTTGATAATAATAATCTAGGAAAAGTCTGTAAAATAACAGTGTTTCTCTGTAAAACTCTTATTGTGTAACTTTATTAAATGGATTTGATAATAATAATCTAGGAAAAGTCTGTAAAATAACAGTGTTTCTCTGTAAAACTCTTATTGTGTAACTTTATTAAATGGATTTGATAATAATAATCTAGGAAAAGTTTGTAAAATAACAGTGTTTCTCTGTAAAACTCCTATTGTGTAACTTTATTAAATGGATTTGATAATAATAATCTAGGAAAAGTCTGTAAAATAACAGTGTTTCTCTGTAAAACTCTTATTGTGTAACTTTATTAAATGGATTTGATAATAATAATCTATGAAAAGTTTGTAAAATAACAGTGTTTCTCTGTAAAACTCTTATTGTGTAACTTTATTAAATGGATTTGATAATAATAATCTAGGAAGAGTCTGTAAAATAACAGTGTTTCTCTGTAAAACTCTTATTGTGTAACTTTATTAAATGGATTTGATAATAATAATCTAGGAAAAGTTTGTAAAATAACAGTGTTTCTCTGTAAAACTCCTATTGTGTAACTTTATTAAATGGATTTGATAATAATAATCTAGGAAAAGTCTGTAAAATAACAGTGTTTCTCTGTAAAACTCTTATTGTGTAACTTTATTAAATGGATTTGATCGTAATAATCTAGGAGGAGTCTGTAAAATAACAGTGTTTCTCTGTAAAACTCTTATTGTGTAACTTTATTAAATGGATTTGATAATAATAATCTAGGAGGAGTCTGTAAAATAACAGTGTTTCTCTGTAAAACTCTTATTTTGTAACTTTATTGAATGGATTTGATAATAATAATCTAGGAGAAGTCTGTAAAATAACAGTGTTTCTCTGTAAAACTCTTATTGTGTAACTTTATTAAATGGATTTGATAATAATAATCTAGGAGAAGTCTGTAAAATAACAGTGTTTCTCTGTAAAACTCTTATTGTGTAACTTTATTAAATGGATTTGATAATAATAATCTAGGAGGAGTCTGTAAAATAACAGTGTTTCTCTGTAAAACTCTTATTTTGTAACTTTATTGAATGTATTTGATCATAATAATCTAGGAGAAGTCTGTAAAATAACAGTGTTTTTCTGTAAACATTTTAATGAAAATATCTGTAGATTTATTATTTTTGCACTTTATTTCAACAAAAGAAATTTTACCGTAATTTTATGGTTTTTGTTTGGCAGCCGTAGCTGCCAGTCATTTGACCTTTTTTTTACGAGTTTTTTTTTTACAGTGTAGAAGAAGCTGCGTCAATTCTTTCTTCATTAATTCTGTAGTTTCCATCAACTATTTTTACTGTGCATATCCAAAATAGGTGCATGGAAACAGAGCTAGTGGCTCCAGTATTTTACAATTTTGCAATCTCAGGATTTAACACAAAGTCAAGGAAAAAAACTCAATACTTTGCTTCTGACAGAGCTTTTCAGTTTTTACGAACTGCAGGAACATGCTTCTCATTTAGTGCAAGCTTAACATTTTGAATAGTTTTGAATAATAATTAAATGTAATGTTTATATGTGTATTCAGGGACATTTAGTCTTGAAGATATGAACTTAAAGACTCCACTATACCTATGTTTGACTGTCTCCGCCTCCTGAATCATACATTCAGCTTCAATTATCATCACATGAATAAGTCTAATGTTCATCTTTTTGTGTGGGTTTACTCTAGTTAAATATAGATTTGTATAAAACATCTATTTTCTGTATTTGTCATTTCAAATTTTAAAAAATACATAATTGTGCCCATCTCTATCTCGCTTTACATTGCTTAAGAAGAAAAGTACTGAGAGAAAAAGCATGTGACTTGCTGGAAGTGATGTCACTTACTGTGGCGGGAAACTCTGGATGGCACTGACACGTGTCATTTATTTGAGCAAAATGTTAAGGATTCACCAATAGTAGATTAATTATGTGTGAACTTGGTTACTGTTATTTCAGTCAATATCTCATTCACTTTTTAAAACAATAATATGATGAAACGGCATACAATTGTGTTTTAGACACGCCCAAGTGGCAACCTCCCGCTCTCCCTCAGGAAGCCAATACGGAAGTAACTGAAACTGCAATTCATCGAAATTCCGCTAGTCCTGGCTCCATAATAGAGCAAATTTCTTTTGAGCCCACTGTTAGAATGGCCAACTTTACAGCAGAAAAAAAGGTGTTTACAGCCTGGTACAAAGAACGATTTTGTGTTCATATAGCTGATATTACCCTTCATGAAAACTGTGAGGGGGGCGAATTTTTTTATAACTCATCCGTTTCCTTTATATTAGGTCATATTAAGTTTGCATAATTAAGGGCGTGGCCACTTGAGTGACAGCTAGGTCTCGCTGGTCGGCGTCACTTCACCTCAGCTGATTACGGCTGATTAGCCGCTGATCTCGGCATATTCATCGTATTTTTGTGTTGTTATATGTGGCTTTACACAGTCAGCTGCCTTTTGGAATTATTTCCTACAATTATCAGATGATATGGCATGCTGTGTGCACTTAATTGTGCTCACAAGCCATTCACTTGGCCTCCATTTCCCAGGTGAGTGAAATATATAATTATATACCATCTCTATGAATGTATTTGTTTTATTTAAGATCATTTATAATGTTCTTTAGAGCTGTAATGCACTCCAGAATCTGACAGATTATTAGCTGTAGGCTCTAGAACAGTGATCTGAAGCGTTGTCATACAGTGTTCTGCCTGGACTTCATAATTAGTCTTGCATTTACTAACACAGACTATATCTGAAGTGTTTGGAAGTAATTCGCACTTTCCTCTTGTTGAAAAACGTCATCAGCACAATGCTTAGTGGCTCAGTGTGTAATGCATTGCGCTTATGACGTTGCTTATGAAACAGAGTTTTTAAAAGTCTAAACACTTTATTGATAAAGTGTACAACCAAGCACATGTGGTCAGAACACAAACGAGTCGCAGGTGATGAAGTATTAAGCGTTTCTCCCTTAGCAAAGCCCGTCTAAGCAGAATGCCAGAAAGAGTCTGTAGCTCCGCTCACGCTCCGCCTCTTTGCCCTTGTATGGTATGCCCGGGGTGCGATGATGCGCGAACAAAATGGCGACGGTCGGCCACACCTTCTGGTAGCTTCTTTTGGGTTCTTCATAAACCTATGGGTGACGTCACGGATACTACGTCCATATCTTTTACAGTCTATGGACACGCCATGGTGTCTCAGCATCTGGAGCTGAAGTACAAAACGATGGAAAATGTCAACTCTACTGCTGGTTTAACAATAGCTTAGACAATTAGAATTAATAATTAACTTAATTATTACATTAACATTAATAATGCATACAGTTTACTTTAAATTATACACTGTATAGTTTCCAGTTTCAAACAAAATAAATGGAAAATGCTTGAAATGTACCCGCAATTCTGGAATGACTCACATATTATGCAGATCTTGTTACTTATTTAGCCACAAATATAAATAAACAGCATTTTCAGTATGGAATAGTAGACAACTTACAGTACATAAAATGCACACGTTGTGTAAATCTGCACCACTTATTGACAAATGCATCATACTTGATGAATATATTTTAGCATGATTTTATAGTGCTAATGATTTTGCTAATCCTTAGCAAGTTTTGTTTGTTTTGATTATTTAGTATGCTTCATGTATGACAGTGTTAATAGGTAAACTAATTAGTTCTGTCTGTGCTTTCTAATTATAAAGCCAATGTTTCTTGAGGTCAAAGAGTAATGTTGTGCATGCACATTTTCACTGCAATCCAACACAAAATTTAGCAAAAGCCGCCACCAAATCAGTCATTTTATCTCACAAAAATCTGAAAAATGAACCACAAAATCCTTCATAAATCAAGTCGAGCCTGAGATTCTGCACGAATAATCCGCTGTCGATTCTGTATTACGATTGATAAAAAATGAGCAGGAATGCATTCAGATAATGACAAGTCAGAGTTGGCGGATTGAGCAGGAAAAGAAGCGTTGAGCAACCCGATCGGAGAGACAGTGCTACAGATGAAATCATGGGATTTGTGATCATGAACACAGATCTTTCTTCATCAGCGGCCAGCGTGAGCTCACTGTCCTCTCAGACAAATCCCTTTCATCCACTTACGCTTGGAAATAATGATTTTACTCTGCAGAGATCTTCGCCAGGTCCAGTTGTGGATTAAAAAGTTGTGATACAAATATGTACTGATGGATCTGGTGCTCTTATCCAATGCAACTACTACACTGAATTGAAAGTACACACATTTCCCTTTTTTTTTTTTTTTTTTTTTTTTGGGTTTTGGTGAAGTGAATCATTTCAAAGTTTGCAAATTAAAAAAATCTAATCATTATCCATGGTATCAAAACAGAATAATCACATATTCATTCATTCATTTTCCTTTGTCTTCTTCCCTCTATTCATCAGGGGTCACGGAACGCGGAATGAACCGGCAACTATTCCAGCATATGTTTTACGCAACGGATGCGCTTCCAGCTGCAACCCAGTACTGGGAAACACCCATACACACTCATTCACACACGCACACACACACACACACACTCATACACTACTCAATTCCCCTATAGCACATGTGAGGGAAACCGGAGCACCCGGAGAAAACCCATGCCTACACGGGGAGAACATGCAAACTCCACACAGAAACGTCAACTGACCCAGCCTAGACTTGAACTAGCGACCTTCTTACCATGAGGCCACAGTTCTAACTACTGAGCCACTGTCGGCCATGTACTTGCATTTATTTATTTTTTTCATATGTTTTCTTCTCTTTGGTACATGTTAAAAGTTCCTAAAAATGTCGGCGCAATAGCCCAGTGGTTAGCGCGTTGACATATGGTGCAGTAGCACGTTAGGGCGTCCCGAGTTCAAATCCCGGCTCGAGGAAATTTGCCAAGCCTATCCCCCTCTCTCTCTCCCACTTCGCTTCATGTCTCATTACTGTCCTATCTAATAAAGGCAAAAAGGCCAAAAACAAATCTTAAAAAAAAGGTAAAATCAATAAAAACAGTGTTTAAGCAAAACCCAAACGCAAATTCCTCCCACAAAATCTTCATTTTTCAGCACTTTTTTGTATATTTGAAGCCTTTTCCAGAATGTCTGTAAATATGAGTGTGAGATCCATCATTTCACACTGACACAGATATGCAGCTACTACAGTTCAAACACACATTGAAGCTCCAAAAGGAAAAACCATGCATTAAGAGCCTTAGGGGGTGAAAACTTTTGCAATTGGCAGTTCGAGGTCAGTTTAATTTATTTTGTTTTGTTTTCTGTAGCTTCTGAAAGGTAGTACTAAATAATACTAATACTAGATTAAAAATGCACCCTTCTACATTCTGACCAAAAGTTTTCTTCCCCTCGGCTATCTCCTAATGTGCATTAGATGCATTTTCATAATGTTGTTAAAGTGGCAGTCTGTAGTATTGTTAACCTAGCAACCAACAGTAAACAAGCCAAGCATAATGAAGTCACGCAAGTAATGTTAAAACCCACCTTCAAATGTCCAAAAAGGTAAAGTAAAATATTTTTATGCAAAATTTGGGATTTCCCTTACTATTTTCTGATGCAATATTTCAAAATATGCATAAAACAGGCTGATAGAAAAACAGCTAATGGAACTTTCGCCTTTAGCTGTATATACAGTTGAAAGCAAAACTATTGCCTATTGAACTATTACATGCCCCTATGAAATTGATTCTTTTTCAAATATTTTCCCAAGTGATGTTTCATAGAGCAAATAATTTATTTTTATTTCTAAAATATTTATTTTATTTTCTAAAATATTTTTTTCTTTTGGGAACAAGTCTTGTTTTTTTTTTTTTTTTTTTTTAAATGAACAGTTTTCAGATAAAAAAAAACAACAACAACATATTAAGATCAATATTATTACTCCCCTTAAGAAATTATTGATTTCTTTGTCATACAAATGACTTGCCTAATTACCCTAACTTGCCTAGTTAACCTAGTTAATCATTTAAACTGCACTTTAAGCTGAGCACTAGTATCATACATAGACACATAGCAATGACAAAAGAAATTAGTTATTAGAAATGAGTTATTAAAACTGTTATGTTAAAAAGACTTCTCTCCCATAAACACCACTGAGGAAATATTTAAAATAAAAAAAATAATTTCACAGGAGGGCTAATAATTTTGACTTAATTTAATTTTGACAGTGATCTGGGAGTGGTAGGTAAACCCAGAGCACATTATCCTGTGTAATTTGTAAGTCTTTGTAATGTACAGAATGATGGTAGTGTTTCTAACAGGATGCCTGCTGGCTCTTGAACTTTACAAACATTCCTCAGCTCACCTTCACATGGTTTCCGCTGTTACGGCTTTCAGACGGCACTTCTGAAGCATTAATACTCTTTACTAGCACAGTTCCAGCTCTCTCGCCTGCTGTTCTGGAGGAAAAAACACACAACAGAGACACAAAATCACAAACCTTCACACTGATCCAGGTGTTCTCCTGACTGGGGGGGAAACCTGCTACCTGTTTCAAGCAGTTCTGAAAGATCGAGTTATCTTGAGTTGTTTTTAACAGTAGTGTTTTATGATTAAAACACTACTATTAAAACTTGGGGGGTAAAAACTTTTTCAATTGGAAGATCGGGGTCAATTTAACTATCTTAGGGGTATATCTTTTTAGTATTACTATTCAGAAGCTGCAGAATGTTCTAGCATGTTTCCCAGAGCACAAACATTAAACTGACCCTCATCTTTCAATTGCAAAAGTATTCACCCCCAGCTCCTAACGCCTACTTTTTCCCCTTCAGGAGCTTTAGTGAGGGTTTAAACTTTAGTAGTTGTGTTTTATTATTAGGGGTGTGAAGTCATTTGCAATTGGAAAATCAGGGTCAATTTTATTATCTTAGGGTGTATCTTCTTTTTAGTATTACTATTCAAAAGCTCTGGAACATACTTGCATGTTTCCCAGAACACAAACATTAAATTGACCCTGATCTTCCAATTGCAAAAGTATTCACCCCCAACTCTTAATGCCTGTTTTTTTTCTTCTCCTTCTTCTTCTGGAGCTTTAGTGAGTGTTTTAACTGTAAATATAGCATTGTATGATTAGGGGGTGAAAACTTTTGCAATTAGAATATTAGGGTCAATTTAATTTATTTTGTTTTCTGGGAAACATGTAATTATCCTAGGCAGTAATTAAAACTTAGGGGGTATCTTCTTTTTAGTATTACTGTTCAGAAGCGGCAGAAGATACTTATGTGCTTCCTAGCAAAACAAAATACATTAAATTGACCCAGACCTTCCAATTGCAAAAATTCTCACCCCCTTACTCTTAATGCCTTTTTTCTTTCTTCTGGAGCTTTAGTGAGTGTTTGAACTGTAATAGCTGCATATCAGTCTCTCAATGTGAAAAGATTGATCTCACAGTGATAAAGACATAAAGAAATAAACAAAAATAATGCTGAAAATCTGAAGATTTTGTAGGATGTGAAGGTTTATTTTGAAGAACAGTTTAAGTGGTTCTTACATACAAGATACTGAATAAACAGCTATTATTAAATAATAATAATTGTAAAAAGCTGTGCATCAATCAGGTAAAGCTGTGCAGAGTCCTCAAACCATATACACAAGTACTGTGCTAAAACTGGAACAAATAAAAAATCTGAAGATCATAGTCCAAGAATTAGCACACCCAAATTAATAAATTGTGGAAAAATAAATGTTTTCTCTTTCTATTCCTAAAGACATTACGTGAGCAAACTCCTATTTTAATGGATATACTGTAACTGTTTAATTAAATGATTTGTTTAAATGCACCAAAATATATTACCTATATTCACTGAGTAATGGAAAAAAATATGCTGAGCACTTTCTCTCTCTATGTGTGTGTGTGTGTGTGTGTGTGTGTGTGTGTGTGTGTGTAATGTGATGTGCAGCCCATAAGACTGTGGTCAGGCTCTGCTATGTTGGGGAATTCCAGTTGTCGCTGCTCTGTAAGTGCGTCTCCTTCATCTGCTGCTGTAAACATGGCCGCTCGCCGCACTAAGTTGTGTGTCTGTCGCAGTGAGTCTGATGTGGGTTATTAGTCCGTCATGCCACAGGAATCCTGTCCAGCGCTGAAGCCTCAAAACACACTGCAAAAAATGCTTTGTCTTGTTTCTGGTGCAAATATCTCAAAACTCTGAAATCAGGAAGCATTTTCTAGATTTTCTTTTGCTGAAATGAGTCAAAATTAAATGAGTTTTAACTTAAAACAACCAAAAATAATCTGCCAAATGGGTGAGTGAAATAATCTTGTTTTTGCTTTGAAATAACATTATTTCACTTACCCCCCATTGGCAGATTATTTTGCTTGTTTTAAGGAAAGACTCACTCAAATTTGACTCATTTCTGAAAACAAGACAATATTTTCTACTTAAAATGTTTCTGGATTTGAGAATTGTTAGATATTTGGACTAGAAACAAGACAAAAACTCGATCCTATTTATATTGGGTGGCCTTAACTAATATGTTCTTGCATCAAAAATGTACGTATGAATACAATGTACTAACTGTGTTCATAATGTATTGCTGAACACTACTGAGGTGGAGTTTAGGGCCAGGTTTGGCGGTATGGGTAGGTTTAAAGGCTGATTTATACTTCTGCGTCAAGTGCACGCGTATGCTACGGCGCAGCCTACGCGTGGACGCATAGCCCCTCGCCGTGGCCGTCGGCGATGTTGACGCGCACCTCTCAAAAAATGTAACGTGTACGCATAGCGCAAGCTCTGTGATTGGTCGGCTTGGTAGCGCTGACGACTGTGGGCGGAGGTGAGAGCCGCGCGCCCGATGCAGCGAGTGTTTACAAGTGTGGAGTCCCGTGAAGGAGCTCTGGATGGATGTTGCACGTCCGCCGGTTAACAATGTAATTACAAATATATTTAGAGAAATTAATTACAGATTAAATGACTAAATGTAAATGTAAATGCAGATGTAATGACATGCAGGTATTTATTCAATCATAAGGACAAGGTAAAAACATGTATTTACACAATAAGTATATTGCAACAAATTATTAGATTATTATTATTCAGTGTAAATTCAGTTTTATGGGTGGCATGGCAACTCAGTGGTTAGCATTGTCGCATCACAGCAAGAAGGTTGCTGGTTCGAGTCCCGGCTGGGTCAGTTGGTGTTTGTGTGTGGAGTTTGCATGTTCTCCCCGTGTTGGCGTGGGTTTCCTCAGGGTGCTCCGGTTTCCCCCCCAGTCCAAACACATGCGCTATAGAGGAACTGAATAAGCTAAATTGGCCGTAGTGTATGGGTGTGTGTGTGAATGTGTGTGTATGGGTGTTTCCCAGTACTAGATTGCGGCTGGAAGGGCATCCGCTGCGTAAAACATAAGCTGGAATACTTGGCGGTTCATTCCGCTGTGGTTCAGTTTTACACCGTGTCTTAACAACACGCTACATGAAAAGTTTCCAGCAATAAGCAATTTGTCTGTCTGCACTAAACGCAACACGACAGAAACATTTAAATAGCAATAAAATGAGATTTAATGCTAAAGGCTTTTAATCTAATTAACACATTTTAAACCTCTTTAACAATATCAATAGGCTACTGTCATGTTCACCAGCGATCGAGGACTGCAGAGATCGCTAGTGAACTACAATTCAGTCATGGACTACAAATCCCTTCATTCCGCTACACATACACCGGGTTTCACTTCCACTGAGCACACACGCAGCTGAATCCCGTCACTATTGATTGTTTGGACTATTTATACACCCTGCACCCGTTTGTTGTTATGGAGTCGTTTGTTTTTGTATGGTACTGTATGTTGTTCATGTGTTGTGTTTCCGTATCTCGCCTTAGTGTCCCTGTTCTTTTTCTGTATTCTGCATGATTATTCATTCATTCATTTGCTTTTCGGCTTAGTCCCTTTATAAATATGGGGTCTCCACAGCGGAATAAACCGCCAACTTATCCAGCATATGTTTTACCCAGTGGATGCCCTTTCAGCTGCAACCCTTCGATGGGAAACACCCATACACACTCATTCACATACATGCACTACGGACAATTTAGCCTACCCAATTCATCTATACCACATGCCTTTGGACTTATGGGGGAAACCGCAGCACCCAGAGGAAACCCACGCAAACATGCAAACTCCACACAGAAACGCCGACTGACCCAGCCGAGGCTCGAACCAGCGACCTTCTTGCTGTGAGGCGAATGTGCTACCCACTGCGCCACCGTGCAGCTCTGCATGATTATTTCTTCAATAAAAGCACTCCTACATTTTTTTATCCATCTCTTCAACGTACCGTGACATCTACTGAGTGACTGATGCTGTTGCTTTGAGTCTCATTATCAAACCATCTGCTACTTATTTTATGTTCAAGATCTGAGGTGAACAATCTGCTGCTGCTTTCAGGCAATAAATATAACGTAAAACTGTGTTTAAACTTACATTGGGAGCATTTAAAGAGCCCCTATTATGGTTTTTTGAAAATCACCTTTATGTAGTGTGTAACACAGCTCTTAGTGAAGTGAAATATCCAGCTAAAGCTTAAATCTGAAAGTGGACAGTGTTTAAAACTATTGATTCATCTATAAGAGTCGACTCATAGTGGTTTAAATGAATCGTCTTGATAACGAGTCATCAGCCGTTTCGGCGTGATGTCATTACGAAACATAATGGTTGCGCGCGCAGACCCGGCAAAATTCAAACGTGCGGTCCCGCCCACTAACACAGCAGCAGGACGCTCATGAAGACGCTGTGCTTACCTGGATATTATTGGAAGTGTGAGGCAAAGGAGTCGTTCAGAAATCTGTACACTTACAATGGGCGATCTATCACTACACAGCTCATGCATTAAGTTTCTTCCTCCATCTTGTAATGGACAGACAATACACCAGGGGTGCGGGCAAAATAAGCACAAATTATTAGGTACACCGGCAGGCTGCTGCACGCTGGGCTTCGGGCTTGTGAAGGGAGCGCAGGAGCCCGCAGAGATAGCTTGTCAGAGGACAGAGGATGCTACAACCTCCCGGCTGGGTATGTGATTGTTTGGAATAACAGAGTACAGGTAAGCCATGAGAAAATATAGCAGTTCACGGACGAGGTGCCAGAGCAATGATTGCAAATAGAAATGATCTACATGTTTTGTTACTAGTTACCGCATGTACTGTATCCGGTTAACTCTTTTTATTCTCATATCGCGTCTAATGCCACGTTGAAAACGCGGCGCGTGCTGCTTTGTTTACGCATTTAAATGTGTTTGTGAGCTCGTTTCACTAACGTTTGTCGTTGCTATGGCCACTGTTAGCTGATCCTGCACACGTGCAGCGGTCAAGGTTCAGAATAGTTCAGCTTTTGCTGCTGTGTGGCTTAATACTCAATGTGTGTCATACTTGAGAGCAATGCTGGTGTTAAACTGCACTGCTTTCGGCGCTGAGGTGTCTGAATAACACTGTTGAGAACCGGGTACTGTTTACTGTGGTGTTAGTAAGTTACTTTGAAGCGTGCGATCGGATCCTATACCAATGTTAGCGACCCGGGGGCTTGATAAACCACGCTGGGCATTTCACTGTCTCATACTGAACGCTGTTGACCAATCGCAACAGGCTGTCATCGGTCCAATCAGCGCAGATTAGCTTCGCGCTAAGCAGGGGTATGAAAACAAATGAATCGCTGAACGATTCATATGGGAGTCGCTGGGATAATGAGGTAAAAATAAATGCATATTATAAGACCATGAAAGTGTTTTTTGACCTTGCATGCAGATCAGTATGTTGTTAAAGACCCATAAAACCGAAATATGACCCTTTTCAATGTGTAATAGGGGCTCTTTAACACTGAATAAAGCCCATAATCAGTACCTGAGGTGATCATTGTCATAGTAGCTGTTGTTCTGCTGCGATGTCGCAGAAATAGAAACGGTTTCTAAAATAGACATTTTGCACGCCGCTGTTGCAGATGATCAGGACAAAAACTCCTTTTAACATAGAAAAGAGAGCTTTTAATCACGTTGTGGTGATGCATAATGTGTAGTTGATTTATAGTGTTAGCACATGTTAGTTGAGGCCACTTATTACAAAGTGGGAGCACAGACTCTAAGTAAGAAAAGCATTCTTTCAGTCCTCACAGCTACAGTACAGCGGTCTGACACTGAGCGGTGACTCAAACACATTCCTGTTTTCAGCTCCTCTGAGTAAATCTGCCTTTACCGAAAACACATTGGAGACCACACAGAGAGACCCGCGCTTTCTGAAGCTCCACAGACGACTGCATCTTCAATTCTGTGTGTGAATTCTGTGTGTTTTTCTGCATCTTTACTGTAAAAATATCCGTAAATTAGCAGTTTTCCGTATTTTGTGATTCATGTTTTTATTTCTGCTTCTGAATTGCATTATCTTGATCTTTCTTCCAGCAACTTTTAATCTTGTACATGTTGGAAAAAGTGACGTGTAATAATTTGCAGTGCTGTATAGTGTGTGTTGGTGTTGTACATTACGCTACAGAAACCTTGTAATAAACTGCAGCACATTTTCTGCTATTTTACAGACTTATTTCTCTAGATATTATTTATTATACTTTATATAATTTATATCACTTTATATCCACAGCCATATCACCCTGCAGCCCAAGACCGGTTACTCACTGAAGCTAAGCAGGGCTGAGCCTGGTCAGTACCTGGATGGGAGACCACATGGGAAAACTAGGTTGCTGTTGGAAGTGGTGTTAGTGAGGCCAGCAGGGGGCGCTCAACCTGTGGTCTGTGTGAGTCCTAATGCCCCAGTGAAAGTGAAGGGGACACTATACTGTCAGTGGGCGCCGTCTTTCGGATGAGACGTTAAACCGAGGTCCTGACTCTCTGTGGTCATTAAAAACCCCATGGCACTTCTCGTAAAGAGTAGGGGTGTAACCCCGGTGTCCTGGCTTAATTTCTTCTCGGCCCTTAAGATCATGGCCTCCTAATCATCCCCATCCACCGAATTGGCTCTATCACTGTCTCTTCACTCCACCAATAGCTGGTGTGTGGTGAGCGCACTGGCGCTGTTGTCCTGTGGCTGCCGTTGCATCATCCAAGTGGAGCTGCACACTGGTTGTGGTGTGGAGAGACCCCCCTCATGATTGTGAAGCGCTTTGGGTGTATGGCCAGTGGTGGAAAAAGTACTTAAAAATCATACTCAAGTAAAAGTACCATTACTTGCCTAAAAATGTAGTGCGAGTAAAAGTATCTGCAGTAAATATTACTCAAAGTATGAGTAAAAAGTAGCCCTTTTAAAAGTACTCAAGGGTAGTGAGTAGTGAGTATTATGCTGTAAAAAGCTGATATGTTCAGTATGTTTACATGTAATTTGTGCATGTGTGTGTAAACGTAACATTCTGTAGTGCATTTAGTTATTGCCCAGAAGGCACACAACATCATGAGACATTAATATTACGTTAGATTTAGGTTGTAATGTCAGGTGACCAAAATTAATTGTTAAGCCAGCAGCTAAGGACATTGTTATTTTGATGTCAAATGACGTTGATATTTGGTTGATTTTAGGTTGTTAGAAAGTGACCAAAATCCATATAAATGTCATATATGATGTCAAATATTGACATTTATTTGTCACGGTACGACAACCAAAATCCAACGTCTGATAGATGTCATAGTGGTAACGTTCACACAATACGTTATACGATATTTGGTTGGTTTTAGGTTGGACATTGGATTTTGATGTTGGCCTGACGATGAGTTCTGACATCAACCCAATATTCATTTCTAAACAAAATGCAGCATCCCCATGACGTTAGGGTTCAATGTCAATCAGACGTCATGTTGACATCCTGTACCTGCTGGGTGTTTAAGGCCATTTCGGTCATCATACAGTAAACATCTGTCATCTTCTCATCAGTGACATGCATCTAAACAGTCTCTGGGTCAATGCGCGTAAAGATTTTAAACATCTTCATGGACACTTTTAATACTTCCAAACAGTTTGCTGCAATTATAAAGTGCACACGTCTTTAGGTAGTTCATTATGATGCGATTTACCTTCTACGGTATGTGCGATTTGATTAGACAGGAATCTCAGGGCTGATTTTTCTAATCCCCATGGACAAGACAAATTAAGTAGTTACTGCAGGTTGAAAGAAAGTAGTGGAGTAAAAGTACAGATACTGCACTAAAAATGTACTCAAGTACACATTTTTAAAACTACTCAGTAAATTACAATTCCTAAGAAAAACTACTTAATTACAGTAATTTCAGTATTTGTAATTAGTTACTTTACACCACTGTGTATGTCCATACACAATAAATGTGCTATATAAATACACATTACATAACATATATTATTATTTCAAATGACTAAAATGTCAATAAAAGCGACTTTGTTAAACTGTAGAGTTGAACTTTCAGCATCAAAAGTGGACAGAGCAGAGATCAACATCCCAAACACTACACTGTCAGTGGGCGCCGTCTTTCGGATGAGACGTTAAACCGAGGTCCTGACTCTCTGTGGTCATTAAAAATCCCATGGCACTTCTTGTAAAGAGTAGGGGTGTAACCCCGGTGTCCTGGCCAAAGTCCCTCAATCAGCCCTTACCCATCATGGCCTCCTAATCATCCCCATCCACTGA
>LR812522.1:905324-982824 GCA_903798195.1 Danio kyathit | reverse complement strand
GCACACAGTCCTGTGGTGTCAAACTCTTCTGAATGACTGCACAAACACCACGTATTATTGTTCCTTTAAGATGCACTTGTCACACGTTCCCTGTGCTTATTACAGTCGTTGCAATGCATAATTACATGCAGCTAACCCTCATCCTAACCCTGATCATACAGGGAATTAATTGCAGTTTTAACCTCGAACAAGCCTTGTGCAGTTCTGAAGCCACAAGATCAAAACTCTCAAGCATTATCCATCGCTTTCACACAAAATGCAGCAATAAACACACACGTTCAAAACACACAAACACTTCTCTCATTCATACTCTACAAGAGAAAGCAAAAAGCCAGACATTTTCAAACAAGCTAAATAATCTGGCATTTTGTGCAGTCTGTCTGCGATCCTCTGACGTACTGTATGATGGCAGCGCTGATGGATGTGTGTGTCTGGTTTTCTGGTGTGCTCTCTGTGTTTGCGAGTGTTTTTTGTCCCTCAGTGTCATAAATGAAGAGTGACGGCCGAGAGCCACAAACTGCAGACCGCAGACCAAAATCACAGAGGTCACAACATGCCTCGGTGTCAGGAATAAGACTTACGGCTGCTTTATAAATAGAGCCTGAAGGGAATCACTGAGACTATATTGGGAGAGCTCTGCTTCATGCACTTTTAGAAGCTCGCTCCTGAAATAGACAGAGGAAGTTCGCAATGTTGGGTCGTGAAATCATACAGTGACGTCGAATGTGAATGTCATTATACTGTGAAGCTAAACAATACATCAGCTTTTTGACTGATTTTTGTCTCTTCAAGAAGATTGCACGGTGCTGAGTTGATGAAATGTTTGTTAATGCTCATTAGTGATCAAAAAACTTAAGATTAACTAAAAAAAAAACTAAATTAAAATAAAACACTAAAGGGTTCATTAGTTAACATTACTTACTAACATGAACAAACAATACATTTATTATTGTAATTGTTCACTATAATGTTAGTTAATGAACATACCCTTTAAAACAGGGGTGCTCAATCCTGTTCCTGGAGATCTACCTTCCTGCAGATTCCTGTTGCAACCCATATCAAACACACCTGCCTGTAATTATCAAGTGCTGTTCAGGTCCTAATTAATTGGTTCAGGTGTGTTTGATCAGGGTTGGAGCTGAACTATACAGAAAGGTAGATCTCCAGGAACAGGATTGAGCACCCTTGCTCTAAAAGATGCTTGATTGTTTTAACCCAACATTGGGTCAGATATGTAAATATAAATCAATTTAATCTATTTGAGAAACAAGTCTGAAATTGGCAGATCTACAGGCAGTGCAGAATTATTAGGCAAATGAGTATTTTGACCACATCGTCCTCTTTATCTATGTTTGTCTTACTCCAAGCTGTATAGACTCGAAAGCCTACTACCAATTAAGCATATTAGGTGATGTGCATGTCTGTAATGAGAAGGGGTGTGGTCTAATGACATCAGCACCCTATATCAGGTGTGCATAATTATTAGGCAACTTCCTTTCCTTTGGCAAAATGGGTCAAAAGAAGGACTTGACAGGCTCCGAAAAGTCAAAAATAGTGAGATATCTTGCAGAGGGATGCAGCACTCTTAAAATTGCCAAGCGTCTGAAGCGTGATCATCCAACAATCAAGCGTTTCATTCAAAATAGTCAACAGGGTCGCAAGAAGCGTCTGGAAAAACCAAGCCGCAAAATAAACTGCCCATGAACTGAGAAAAGTCAAGCGTGCAGCTGCCAAGATGCCACTTGCCACCAGTTTTGCCATATTTCAGAGCTGCAACATCACTGGAGTGCCCAAAAGCACAAGGTGTGCAATACTCAGAGACATGGCCAAGGTAAGAAAGGCTGAAAAACCACCACCACTGAACAAGACACACAAGCTGAAACGTCAAGACTGGGCCAAGAAATATCTCAAGACTGATTTTTCTAAGGTTTTATGGACTGATGAAATGAGAGTGAGTCTTGATGGGCCCGTGGCTGGATCGGTAAAGGGCAGAGAGCTCCAGTCCGACTCAGATGCCAGCAAGGTGGAGGTGGAGTACTGGTTTGGGCTGGTATCATCAAAGATGAGCTTGTGGGGCCTTTTCGGGTTGAGGATGAACTCCCAGTCCTACTGCCAGTTTCTGGAAGACACCTTCAAGCAGTGGTACAGGAAGAAGTCTGCATCCTTCAAGAAAAACATGATTTTCATGCAGGACAATGCTCCATCACACGCGTCCAAGTACTCCACAGCGTGGCTGACAAGAAAGGGTCTAAAAGAAGAAAAACTAATGACATGGCCTCCTTGTTCACCTGACCTGAACCCCATAGAGAACCTGTGGTCCATCATCAAATGTGAGATTTACAAGGAGGGAAAACAGTCCACCTCTCTGAACAGTGTCTGGGAGGCTGTGGTTGCTGCTGCACGCAATGTTGATGGTGAACAGATCAAAACACTGACAGAATCCATGGATGGCAGGCTTTTGAGTGTCCTTGCAAAGAAAGGTGGCTATATTGGTCACTGATTTGTTTTTGTTTTGTTTTTGAATGTCAGAAATGTATATTTGTGAATGTTGAGATGTTATATTGGTTTCACTGGTGAAAATAAATCATTGAAATGGGGATATATTTGTGTTTTGTTAAGTTGCCTAATAATTCTGCACAGTAATAGTCACCTGCGCAGACAGATATCCTCCTAAAATAGCTCAAACTAAAAACAAACTAAAAACTACTTCCACAAATATTCAGCTTTGATATTAATGAGTTTTTTGGGTTCATTGAGAACATGGTTGTTGTTCAATAATAAAATTAATCCTCAAAAAACAACTTGCCTAATAATTCTGCACTCCCTGAAGAGCCCCGATAGACATCGTGTTCACAAGACTTTGTTTTCTTGTAAAGTAGGTGTTCGTATCTGGATTTAGCCTGAAATTAGACGCATAGTTTGTAGTTTAACCCACGGTAACATCTGAAATAACTAATCAGAGAATTCTGTAGGTCAGAATACACTAAATATCCCTCAAAAGGCTGAAAACTTAAATAAGCTTTATTAATAAACTAGACGTGACTACAAATAAATACAGAAATGACTGAAGCATGTATTACACAAACTTACCAAAACAGTTGACCACCCTGATCGACCGTCAATGTGTAATTCGCACACTGCTTACAACACATGGCTTCTCACAGTCAACACAAATTGATTAAGTTAACTTAGTCTGAAGTGGATTAAACATAAAACAATTAGGTTGTCACAAAAAAAGCTTAAGAATTGTGTTGTTTCATCTCATTTTAAATAAGTTTGGACAAGCAGCAAAGTTGGTGGTTCATTCCGCTGTGGCGACCCCGGATTAATAAAGGGACTAAGCCGAAAAGAAAATGAATGAATGAATGAATGAATGAAAATGAGTACAGCATTTTATAGACTTAGTCAGCTTAGTCCCTTTTTTATTAGAGGTCACCACAGTGGAATGAACCGCCAACTATTCCAGCATATGTTTTATGCAGCAGATGCCCTTCCAGCTGCAACCCAGTACTGGGAAACACCCATACACACTCATTCACTCACACACACACACACATACACTACGGCCAATTTAGTTCATCAGTTCCCCTATAGCGCATGTGTTTGGACTGTGGGGGAAACTGGAGCACCCGGAGGAAACCCACGCCAACACGGGGAGAACATGCAAACTCCACACAGAAATGCCAACTGACCCAGCCGGAACTCCAAATAGCAACCGTGTTGCTGTGAGGCCACAGTGTTAACCACTGAGCCACCATGTTGCCCTGTCACATATCCAATGTAATGCTAATTATTAAAGGGTCACGAAACACCAAAACACATGTGTTGAGCTGTTGACAGTCATATCTGTGTCCCACGCTGCTATAAACACTTTGAGGACACATATATTGCACTAAAAAGTGAAAATTGGTTGTTTTTGCGTTATTTTGAGCAAATTCGTTCTTCCGGTTTGAAACGAATTTTTGAAGCTGCATCGCGGCCATGAGATACTTAGGTGTAAATCCAGCCGGAGAGTGGCTGTCTGTCTTTTCTAGGACGTTCTGACGTCTCTGAGTGTGCAGTATTAGTTCATGAGAAAGACGTGCTTCAAACCAATCAGCGCGCTCTATTGTGTATGACGTGAAACTTCATTAATATGCACGACAGCTCCGGAGACTGTTTACCAGTTTACACTGTTCAGACGGCAGAGAGACGCCACGTTGTGTTGCTAAAACAAGTGAAAGAACAAGAATTTCAAGACAAAATTCGTAGGTGTTATTAGTGTGTTGCAACGAAGGTTTTGTTTTCATTTTCCCTCTATGAGAGAGCAGCTGGACTCACGTGTGGATTACAGTGCACGCGACAGAAACGCGTTTGTAAGGAACATTTTTACCCGAGAGCTTTTTCTCATCTGGAAATGGTGAAATCCGGATTTGCCCCTCGTCTACTTTTAATAAAAAGACACAGCTCCAGTTTGATTGTCTGTCTACAGATTTGGTAAGTGTTTGCAGTGGACTGCCCTTTGTTTAAATGCTGCTCTCCGAGTGTAAACATGTTAACACAAACTATTCCTGTCGTGCAGGATTTTCGCTGCAATTTGTGACAGGATAGTCTATACACACACGGCTTTCTGACGCTACCTACCGAGTACATAAGTTACAGAGAAATGCGGAGGATTTTTTCTCTTATTCGCCGTATCAAATCAGCCTCTGTGTGTTTGTTTTTCCTGTCAAACTTAGCGCGCGCCCAAATGTTAACTCCCTTCTATGCAAAATCTTATCCTCTTTCCCTCCCCCGACACTCCCACACTCCCAGAGCTGGACACGCCCAACTTTCCTGACTTTTTTCAAAACAGAGGTGTGAAAACACCCTGCTGAGACAGGGGGTTTGGTGGCCCTTTAAGCATCGAATCTACTAAAAACAAAACACTGTTTTGACTCAAATTTAAAGAATTATATGATGTATACAATCTGAGTTCTTGAGGTTTATAAAGGTTTTAAGCAGTATTGAATTAATTAATTGGATTCAATCATGTGTAATTCAATTACCTTTCAAATGCAGAAATTAGAAAAGTAAACCCAACATTAAATTTAAATTACACTCTTTAACCCAATGGTTGACCCATCAGTAAAAACATTCATTCATTCATTCATTTTCTTGTCGGCTTTGTCCCTTGCGGGGTCGCCACAGCGGAATGAACCGCCAACTTATCCAGCACGATTTTACGCAGCGGATGCCCTTCCAGCCGCAACCCATCTCTGGGAACTTCCACACACACATTCACACTCATACACTATGGACAATTTAGCTTACCCAATTCACCTGTACTGCATGTCTTTGGACTGTGGGGGAAACCGGAGCACCCGGAGGAAACCCACGCGAACCCAGGGAGAACATGCAAACTCCACACAGAAACGCCAACTGACCCAGCCCAGCCGAGGTTCGAACCTGCGACCCAGCGACGTTCTTGCTGTGAGGCAACAGCACTACCTACTGCGCCACTGGGTTGCCCTCAGTAAAAACAACACAGCTTTTTTTGCTTCTATGAGAGCTGCTGTTTTCCAGATAATCTGCAGTCAGATCAAGCTGAACGTCTCGTTTATGAGCTCTGTGTTCATCAACAGTTGGGTTTGTCCATATTTGACCCAATATTGGAGTACAAACAACCCAGCAGATTCCTTTTTTTGCAGAGTAAATCTATTTGTCACAAAGAATGTAACGTTAGTTATTAAAATGCTTAAGTAGAAGATTTCTAATCAAGCAAAAACACCACTGTGATTGTCTGTGTATAAAGATATTAAGCAGTACTGACCCAACTAATGAACTCCCATATTCGGTAATAAAATTACTTTTCAATTTAATTTTAATGATGTAATTAGTAATTTTTTTGTTTTGTTAAGTAACTCACCCAACACACTAACAATGCTGGGTTGTTGTAATACAATATTGGGTCAAATATTGACAAACCCAACATTGACATTGCATTTTTGGACTAAATTTAACCTACACCTTTTAACTCAGTGGTTAGGTTTATCATATTTGACCCATTAGTTAAAACAGTTTTTTTTGCATCTAAGAGAGCTGCTGTTTTCCAGATGAACGTCTCGTTTATGAGCTCTGTGTTCATCAACGGTTGGGTTTGTCCATATTTGACCCAACACTGGAGTACAAACAACCCAGCAGATTCCTTTTTTGCAGAGTAAATCTATTTGTCATAAAGAATGTAATGTTAGTTATTAAAATGCTTAAGTAGAAGATTTCTAATCAAGCAAAAACACCACTGTGATTGTCTGTGTAAAGATATTAAGCAGTACTGACCCAACTAATGAACTCCCATATTCGGTAATTAAATTACTTTTCAATTCAATTTTAATGATGTAATTAGTAATTGTTTTGTTAAGTAACTCACCCAACACACTAACAATGCTGGGTTGTTGTAATACAATATTGGGTCAAATATTGACAAACCCAACATTGACATTGCATTTTTGGACTAAATTTAAATGACACTTTTTAACTCAGTGGTTGGGTTTATCATATTTGACCCATTAGTTAAAACAGTTTGTTTTGCATCTAAGAGAGCTGCTGTTTTCCAGATGAACGTCTCGTTTATGAGCTCTGTGTTCATCAACGGTTGGGTTTGTCCATATTTGACCCAATATTGGAGTACAAACAACCCAGCAGATTCCTTTTTTGCAGAGTAAATCTATTTGTCACAAAGAATGTAATGTTAGTTATTAAAATGCTTAAGTAGAAGATTTCTAATCAAGCAAAAACACCACTGTGACTCAGAATTTATCATTGATAAAATGATGTTATTATATTGTCTGTGTAAAGATATTAAGCAGTACTGACCCAACTAATTTACTCCCATATTCGGTAATTAAATTACTTTTCAATTCAATTTTAATGATGTAATTAGTACACACTAACAATGCTGGGTTGTTGTAATACAATATTGGGTCAAATATTGGCAAACCCAACATTGACATTGCATTTTTGTGGACTAAATTTAAATGACACCTTTTAACTCAGTGGTTGGGTTTATCATATTTGACCCATTAGTTAAAACAGTTTTGGTTTTTTTGCATCTAAGAGAGCTGCTGTTTTCCAGATGAACGTCTCATTTATGAGCTCTGTGTTCATCAACGGTTGGGTTTGTCCATATTTGACCCAATATTAGAGTACAAACAACCCAGCAGGTTCCCTTTTTTGCAGAGTAAATCTATCTGTCACAAAGAATGTAATGTTAGTTATTAAAATGCTTAAGTAGAAGATTTCTAATCAAGCAAAAACACCACTGTGACTCAGAATTAAAGAATTTATATTTATTTATTGCATTTTGTTTTACTTAAATACTACACTTTTTAACCCAGTGATTGGGTTTGTCCATATTTGATGTTTTTTTCTTTGTTTTCTTCTAAGAGAGCTGCTGTTTTCCAGATAATCTGCGTCTGCTTTTATGAGCTCTGTGTTGGTCTGTTCGCTCACAGGTAATGATTCATTTTCACTTTCAGTAAGGTAGTTACGCAGAGTGACTTCACACAGCATAAATCTCTCCAGCGCGGACGCCTGATGATTTTGCAGCTTCGTGAACACACACAGCTGCACCCAAACGCTGGAAACGTTGACCACAAATGATTCGTTGTTTTTGAACGATTAAACGCCGGGAAGACTCACTAATCTTCTGTTAAGGTGCAAGACAACTCACAGCTACTAATATTAGCACACCTGCCCAATAATGGGCTGTATCTCCTCCAACACTACTATATGACCCAATATATTGCAGATTTGCATACAAAATGACCAATTATCAGGGTCGGAAATTAATTTTGCGATAATATTTTATACTAGTGATGATTTTCAGGGAACTCATTACAAAAATCAGCATTGATGCATTGAGAAACATAAATTCTTGTCTTGTTTCTAGTCCAAATATCTAAAACTTCTTAAATCAAGAAGCATTTTATAGACAAGCAAAAAATATTGTCTTGTTTTCAGAACGAATGAGTCAAAATGAAGAGTTTTCAACAAGTAAAATGATCTGCCAATGGGGGAAGCAAAATAATAATGTCAAAAGGAAAAGCAAGATGGTAAATAGTGAGTAAATAGTGATTTTTGTGTGAACTATCCCTTTAATGATACGTCAGCTGTGCAGATCTCAGTGATCAGTCTGTTGTTGTGCATCATATTCTGTCCATTACAGGAACTAAATGATTCTCATAAAGTCAGAAACAACTCCAGCGTTCCTGCTCTACAGTAGATCTGAAACAGCTTTAAACAACATCAAAGCAGAATATAAACCACAAGCTTTCATTAAAGAAGCTCCTCTGGCTATAACACACACACACACACACACACACTCAATTATATACACATTTACACACACTTATACACACACACACATTCACACACAAACACACACACACACACACACACACAAGTAGACGTACAGACACACGCCAACTCACACACACACAGACACACACACACAAACAGACAGACAAATACACACACAGACACACACACACACACACACACACACACACACACACACACACACACACACACACACACACACACACACACACACACACAGTCTCTGACAGCTTGGCAGACACAAACAGCACAAAATATTTACAAGAGGAAATAGCAGCGACACACAGACTGAGAGCCGGGGTCCTGTGTGGTCCACATCCATCAACACACTGATCCAGAGTCAGCGGGAGCCCATTCCCTGCGCTCTGGAGCACAAAATACCTGACCCAGAGTCATTGAGGGCCAATTCACAGGGCTCCGGAGACCAAAATATCTTATCCAGAGTCATTGAGGGCCGATTCACTGCGCTCAAGAGCCCAAAATACCTTATCCAGAGTCAGCGGGGGCCCATTCCATGTGCTCCGGAGCCCAAAAACCCTGATCCGGAGTCAGCAGGGGCCGATTCACTGCACTCCAGAAACCAAAATACCTTATCCAGAGTCATTGAGGGCCAATTCACAGGGCTCCGGAGACTAAAATACCTGATCAAGAGTGAGTGATGGCCGATTCACTGCGCTCCGGAGCCCAAAATACCTTATCCAGAGTCATTGAGGGCCAAATCACTGCGCTCCGGAGCCCAAAATACCTGATTCAGAGTCAGCAGGGGCCCATTCCATGTGCTCCGGAGCCCAAAAACCCTGATCCGGAGTCAGCAGGGGCCGATTCACTGCACTCCAGAGCACAAAATACCTGACCCAGAGTCAGTAGGGACCGATTCACTGCACTCTGGAGCCCAAAACCCCTGATCCAGAGTCAGTGGGGGCCAATTTACTGCCCTCCAGAGACCAAAATATCTTATCCAGAGTCATTGAGGGCCAATTCACAGGGCTCCGGAGACCAAAATACCTTATCCAGAGTCAGTGATGGCCGATTCACTGTGCTCCGGAGTCCAAAATATCTGATCCAGAGTCAGCGGGGGCCGATTCACTGCACTCTGGAGCCCAAAACCCCTGATCCAGCGGGGGCCCATTCACTGTGCTCCGGAGCCAAAAATCCGTGATCCAGAGTGAGTAGGGACCGATTCACTGCACTCCAGAGGCAAAAATACCTGATCCAGAGTCAGCAGGGGCCGATTCATTGCACTCTGTAGCACAAAATACCTGATTCAGAGTCAGTGGGGGCCGATTTACTGTGCTCTAAAGCCCAAGACCCCTGATCCAGAGTCAGCAGGGGCCGATTTACAGCACTATGGAACTCAAAACTCCTGATTCTAAGTCGGCGGGGGCCCATTTACTGCACTCCAGAGGTCCAATTCCCTGATCTAGAGTCAGCGAGGGCCGATTCACTGTGCCCAAAATATGACATGTCACAGTCCAAAAATTACACACACACAAATGAATATGTTGGTGGAAAACATTAAATACATTTTTAATAGACAGGAAAAATCAAGAGAAACATAAAAAAACATATTAAATGTATTATCTTTCTATTCCTAAAGAGGTTCGGTGACCAATCTCTTATTTTAATGAATATATAAACAAAATATATTCTCTATATTCACAGAGAAACAGATAAAACTAATATTTCCCAAAAGGGGGGTGTACTCATTAATGCTGAGCACTGTATATGTATGATATTACGGCTGAGCCTGAAGTCTGAGCTCATTCATCCACACACTCGAAACCAAACGTGAGGAAAGATTTACACAAATGTAAACACACACAGCTAATTAACCAAGTCCAAAAAACAAATATTTAAGCCTTACATCACTGTTTTGTTTTTGCACAGCAGATGTTTACTCAATTTAGCAGCGGAAACTGAGTCCTGTTTGAGTTTAAACGCAAAATCACCTCATTTATTTAGCACCAAATTAAAAGGTGACCACATTAATAATTGGATTAACAGTTTTAAAGCGGTCATGACCTGACAAATCAAAATCTATTTAATCTTTTGAGATATTAGAGGTGTTAGTGGTATAAAGTCCTGCTGTGAGTTTCAGAGCTCAACACTTTGTGGTTCCTCTAAAATCAACTTATGTTGAAGACAGTCTGACTAAACCACAGCTTCGGGAATCTTCTGCTTTATGATGTCATAGGGTGGATAAGCCCCGCCACCATAAGGGGTAATAGCCACACCCACGTTTACAGCACTGCCTGTTTAGCACTGTTAATATGCAAAACAGTCAGCCAATCAGAGCAGTGGGCGTTACTTCTGAGACCACAACTGGCCACGCCCACTCAAACAGAGCGTTCTGATGAGTCAAAAACAGCTCAGGAAATAGTTATAAATATAATAAATGATGATTTTTTGATGATCTTTAAAACATAAATGCACCTACATGAAAATTAAATGAGGATGTTCATCATGACCCTTTTAAAAAAACAAAAGGATGTTCATAAAACAATAAGCCAATCACTGCATTAAGCAGCAGCATTTCTTCTGGTTTCTGGAAAGTTGTGGATTCACCAGGTTGTCTATTTCTCATTATGAGGAATGGCCCGATGCCTTACCTGCCAAAGACACATCTGGAAAACCACGACCCCAGGAGACCCTCAGAGTTCACATCTGCAAGCCGGATTATTACATTTGATCAAGCATGACTTAAAATAACCCACACTTGATGGGCTTTAATTAAGTTTTTCCGCACCTGTGACTGAACAAAACTTTTCCAAAGGCATTACTGTATATGAGTCCATCCGTATGTCAGATATATCATCGCAATCCACAAACACTGCCCTCTCATGGACTGTGTCTCCACACACGCACACACACACACACCCTAATTAATCACAAAACCCTCATCTTTAAAACTAGCTCACTCCTAAACACCTTATTTTCTCTTGTCTTCAGTTTCTCAATTTTTTTCCTTTCCATGAAAACAAACACCCTAAAAATGTTGGGTTGTTATAACCCAGCGCTGGGTCAAATGGTTGGGTTAAAAATGCAATTTAAATTTAATGTAAAAAATAAGTTATATGTCCACATTTGACCTGAATCTCAGCATTTTTCAGACTGAACAGTAGTTTGAGGCGCTCATAAGTAAGTGCTGCATGGGAAAGGAATGCTTTGACCTATTTTTATGGGACAACATTTCACTGCAGCGTTTCTGACCGATGTGGATCTGATCAAACTTTTACAAATCCTGCTGAAGTTTCACACTGACCCCTGTGGTGGGATGTTTGGGTCTCACTTTACTAGCTTTAGTTGAACTAAAAATGAACAACAAATTGATTAATCATTGAGTTACACTTTATTTTAAGATGTCTTTAATTGTTACAATGTTCAAGAATTTGTTTAACTACTGAGTATTACAAATTAATTAAACGTACTTACTGTATGGTGAGTGTGAAGATGCAGATTAGTTTTGGGGTTAGTTGCATGATGTGCATCGATGGATTTGCTCTTCAGTGTTTGGACTCTCAGTAGTGATTATTAACCCACACTGAACTGAGCTAAACTGAGCTGAACTTAATCTCTGAAACTGAACTGACACTGTTTACATTCACTATAATCTTCCATGTGAAGCTGCTTGGACACAATCTACATTGTATAAGCGCTATACAAATAAAGATGAATTGAATTGAATTGAATGATGTAATTATGTAATGAAAAAATAGATGATGGGGTATTGAATTATCAGAAAATCATGCACATAATATAAGAGACTGGAGTCAATTCCACTTATACAAAGACACTGTTCAGATGTATATAGTGCATTTATATATGCATATCTATATCTGTATATACATGTTTATGTCTGTATTTACAGTCAAGCCCGAAATTATTCACACGCCTGGCAAATTCTGACTTATTCCGTTCAAATGTAAATAAAAGCTGAGAAATATTAGTTTTACACAATGGTGCCTCTTGGACATCATCTTATCATCTTTTGGGAGATATTTTATTTGTGTTATTTCCATAGACTGTAAAAGATATGGACGTAGTGTCCGTGACGTCACCCATAGGTTTCTGAACACTGCAAAAGAAGCCACAAGTAGGCGCGGCCAACCGTCGCCATTTTGTTAGCGCGTCATCGCACCAAACGCGGCATGAAGGGCAAAGAGGCGGAGAGTGAGCGGAGCTACATACGCATGCTGGATTCTCAGCATTTTGCTTGGACCTGGATTAAAACAGACTTATTACTTTGGGAGAACGTTTAATACTTCATCACCTGTGACTCGTTTGTGTTCTGACCACACGTGCTTGGTTGTACACTATATTAATAAAGTGTTTAGACTTTTAAAAACACTGCTGTAACACATTGAGCCACTAAACATTGTTCTTATGACGTTTTTCGACAGGAGGAAACGTGAATTACTATCAAACACTTCAGATATAGTCTGTGTTAGTGAATGCAAGGCTGTTTATAAAATCCAGCACTAACACTGTATGACAACGCTTCAGATGACTGTTTTATAGCCTACAGCTCATCAATCTGTCAGATTCTGGAGAGCAATACTGGTCTAAAGAACATTTAAATGATAAATGATCTTAAATAAAACAAATACATTTATAGAGAGGGTATATACGTACATCATTTCACTCACCTGTGAAATGGAGGCAACTTGAACGGTTTGTGAGCACAATTAAGTCCACACAGCATGCCATATCATCTGATAATTGCAGGAAATAATTCCAAAAGGCAAATGACGGTGTAAAGAAACATTAACCAAAACAAATACACGATTTATATGCCGAGCTCAGCGGCTAATTAGCCAGAATCAGCTGAGGTGACGAGACAGCGACCAGCGAGGGCTAGCTGTCACTCAAGTGGCCACGCCCTTAATTATGCAAACTTAATATAACCTAATGAAAACGAAACGGATGAGTTATAAAAAAATTCACCCCCCTCAGAGTTGTCATGAAGGGTAATCATAGCTATATGCACCAAAGCCATCGTTTGTACCAGGCTGTAAACATGCTTTTATCAGCTGTAAAAATGGCCAATTTACCAATGCAGAAAGATAGCCCTTGGACTTCCTGGAGCCAGCCCCCCAGGCGAGTCGATGAACTGCAGCTTTAGTTACTTCCGTATTGGCTTCCCGAGGGAGAGCGGGAGGTTGCCGCTTGGTTATTTCCAGTCAAAAACAAAACTTGCTGGTTGAATAAAAGAAAGTTTAAGTCAGAATTTGCAAGAGGTATGAATCATTTTTAGCTTGGCGGTATACGTATATAAATACAGACAGACAGTACACACATATTAAATAAATACAAACATTCGTTCTGAATGTGATTAGTTAATCATTAAACAGCACTAAAGCACAATAAAATATTTAAATGTTTTAACAACTCTGGTCTCTCTTACATAATGTTGCATTATAGTTTGTTTTGTCTATATACACGATATTTATCAGGACTTGTATGTTAATTTTAGTGCTCTTTTACATTTGCTTTGTTCAATGTAATCTTTTTGTACAGTTTTTAGTGTGAGACAACAGATCAAATATAGCCTATGATGCCAGCGTAAAGACGCCACTCATGGAGAATAAAGTCACATGCATTGCTCAGGTGTGAGTTTCTCACAGACTTCAACAGAGGGTCAAAATCCTGATGGTTCTGTGGGTCTCGTCTATCAAATCTGAGCTTTATTTTGTATTGGATTGGGGTCAGGTGATTGGCTGGGCCATTCTACAACTTGATTGTCTTTCTCTGAAAGCATTTAAGAGTTTCCTTGGTTCCTTTTAGATCATCGTCTTGCTGAAATGTCCACCCTGGTTTCATCTTCATCCTCCTGCTAATGTAGATGTTGGACTGAAGCAGCTGATATTCATTTACACTGAGGAAGGGCTGAGGGTTGCTGAAGAACTACTGAGAGATTTCAGCTGCTGTCTGGGCTTTCACTGCCAAACTACACCTTCCTTTTTTTCATGTGTATAATCTTTTTTCCCTGCATCATTTCATCTTATTACTTAATTTGTAAACTAATTAGATTTGTTTTCTCTGTATTTATGGATTTCTATGGTTGTTATCAACATCCGGTGAAACATTCAAGTCAATGGCACCTTTAGAAATGTGTTTTCTGAGGAAAATGGTGCTGTGTTCAATGCTAATTTCCCTCCCTGTAAGCAATATGAAAGAATTTACATTTATTTTGAGACTTATTTCAATGTAGGCATTTTTTTCTAAAACGGGAGAAGAAATGGATTTATTAATGCATTGATGTTAACAGCAGTTGAATGCATTAAATCTGGTACAGAATATATTGTTTTTTATTTATTTCTAAATGTTCGTATTTGTTTATTCATGTTGAATATTGCAAAATAATGTAAAATGTTCTGTTGTAAATAAACATGTTGTAAAAATAGCCTTATGTCTAATTCTGCATCTGCAGCAATGTTGACTAATCTACCCTGTCCCTGCCAAATAAACCAATAAATAAATAAGTAAAAAGTTTTAGGTGGAAAAAATGAATATGACATCAGTTTCCAAGCAAATCTCAGCATTTTTGTGTGTTGAATATGCATCAAAGTGTCAGTGCGTGTATTGTTGGCGGTCTGACATGAGCACTAGTTTACCCAGCGCTGATTGCAGGAGTCCTGTGCTGTGTTATGAATGGTTCGGCTTGAGAAACAGTTTGCTTATTTAGTCCCCGCTCTCAGTCGAATTTGTTAAGCTCCGGATTTGAAGGCACTGGCTGAGTATGTTGAAGTGGTCAAAGCCGAGAGCTGTGGTGTGTGTGTGTCACTAGCCGTCCATGAAGGATGATTAGTACAGGAAATATAAAGCCCCGACCAACGGCAGGTAAGAGCCCTGAGTGATTATGTTGCTCTAACTTGTACAAATATTTACAGCCTGATTATTTTGGGTCTGCCATGCTGGGATTTTTTTTGCACAAACACTGGAGACTGGACGTCTGAACAAGCTGTCTGTCTAGCCATGACAGGACACCAATAACACAGACGACCGCCACTTTCAGACCACCAGACCTGACCACACACATTAATACACTCATGCAGGGCTCTCCATATGCACACGGACACACACTCACGAAATGAGTGACATGCAACCCGAAGGTATTTTTATCATACTATGTAAAAAATTAATTGCTGCTTTAATTTTTTGAGTTGAAAACTGACTGAAAACATCAAGTTAAAAATTATATTTGAGCTTAAAAAGAACATATTTCAGATCCACAATAATGTATATAGCGCCCTCTAGTGGATCTTTCATCTGTGACGAACAACTAAACATACCCTAAATACCAAATTTCAGATTCGCGCTAATGCAGACAGCGCCCTCTAGAGGATTTGGCATCTGTAATGTACAAATAAACAATCCTTAAGTACTTTTTCATGCTTGCAAAAATGTAAACTGTGCCCTCTAGTGGATTGGTCATCTTAAGCATACAAACAATCATACCCCAAGTAACACATTTCAGATTCGAAATTATTATTAAATAATTTTTTATCTGTGACGTACAATTAAACGGACACTATAGAAGGTTTTTCAGATTGGCAAAAATGCAGACATCACCCTCTAGTGGTAGTCATCTGAAAAATACAACAAAACATTCCCTATGTAAAGTATTTCAGATCTGCAATGTACACAGTACCCTATACTCATTTTCAATCCGTGACGCACGACTAAACGGACTTCAAGTAATGCATTTCGAATTCGTAAAAATGTATACAGCGCCCTCTAGTGGATTTGTCATCTGAATCGTACAACTAAATACACCCCAATTATCGTTTCTCATATGTGCAAAAATGTATACAGCGCCATCTAGTGGAATTGTCATCTGAATTGTACAACTAAACGTAGCCCAATTATCGTTTCTTATATACGCAAAAATGTATGCAGCGCCCTCTGGTGGATTTGTCATCTGAATCGTACAACTAAATACACCCCAATTATCGTATCTCGTATGTGCAAAAATGTATAGAGCGCCCTCTAGTGGATTTGTCATCTGAATTGCACAACTAAACGTACCCCAATTATCGTTTCTTATAAACTCAAAAATGTATACAGCGCCCTCTGGTGGATTTGACATCTGAATCGTACAACTAAACGTACCCCAATTATCGTTTCTCGTATGCATAAAAATGTATAGAGCGCCCTCTAGTGGATTTGTCATCTGAATCTTACAACTAAACGTACCCCAGTTATCTTTTCTTATATGCGCAAAAATGTATACAGCGCCCTCTGGTGGATTTGACATCTGAATTGTACAACTAAACGTACCCCAATTATTGTTTCTCGTATGCACAAAAATGTATGCAGCACCCCCTGGTGGATTTGTCATCTGAATCGTACAACCAATCGTACCCCAATTATTGTTTCTCGTATGCACAAAAATGTATACAGCACCCTCTAGTGGATTTGACATCTGAATTGTACAACTAAACATACCCCAATTATTGTTTCTCGTATGCACAAAAATGTATGCAGCGTCCTCTAGTGGATTTGTCATCTGAATTGTACAACTAAACGTACCCCAGTTATCTTTTCTTATATGCGCAAAAATGTATACAGCGCCCTCTAGTGGATTTGTCATCTGAATTGTACAACTAAACATACCACAATTATTGTTTCTCATATGTGCAAAAATGTTGACAGTGCCCTCGTTTTTAAGTCTTACATAGGATGCGGCACATATTTCCAATGAGCCTGGGCTGAATGAGTGTCTATGGATGCCACAAGTTTTACATACAGGAAACTTAATTTCCAGCACCTTATACTCAATCACAAATAACCAAAAACTTGATGATCGATGTGAATGCTGGGATTCTATTTTTTGTACTAAAAAATACACCAAACTATAAAACAGTGATTTCAATTAGGTAAACATGATGAGCCTATACAAACAAGCCTATTTTAAATGAATAAAAGTGTACAGACAGTTCAACAGGAAAAATGTTGAAAATATCTGTAGAGCACTTTCATTTTGACCTGAAAGCGTCCTGAATAACCCAGTGAGACGAGTTTTTTTTTGTTTTTGTTTTTTTCAGGCTGACCTCATGCTCCGCTCTCCACCCTCAGTGTTACTCAGCAGTGATGCACATCCAGTGACTAACGGACCCGTCTGCTCTTCCCAATGGGGTCCAAATAAAGGCATCCTGATAAACCCAAAATGATGGCAGTTTTTCCCAGCCAGCCATGGGCCACACAGCCGGCGTGAATCACAGACGTTCTGGCTCTCGCAGACGTGCGTTCGCTGTTTGGACCTCCCAACACAATCAGGTCTCTGTTAGAAAGGGTAATTATTTGGAAAATGACTGGCAACACACTTCAGCTTCTCCTGACAGCTCCATTAAATCTGACATGGCTTAGAAATAACGCTCGATGAAGCAGTTTCCTTCCTGCTACCAGGACGAGTTCAGACGAAAAGCAACACAAATGACTGGACGACGGTATCTTCATTCGATGCCTCCGTCGCAGAGAGAATTGGTGGGTGGTTTCGGCAGTCAACCCAGTGGCTAATTCATTACATAACTGCAAAAACGAAGAGAATGGCTGAAGGAAATTGAGATTTATTTCAGCGGTGAAACGGGTTGTGTGTTTTGGACCGCACTGCTGTTTTCTAAACACGCCGGGTGTGTGTTGGTCAGAGCGGAGGTGAACAGCAGGCCTTTGTGGCCCGGCCCAAAGCTAAGTGTGTTTGGGCTTGTGGTTTTTTTGGGAGCCTTGTGGCTGAGATCGGACGTTGTGTTGTCAATGGAAATTGTTTAACAATGAACTATAAATAGCCACAAAGTCACTTACGCCACCACACAGTCTGTCCGTTGAACATCTAATACTAATTTATGAATGCTAGATGTGACAAATTCAATGAACCCTTTCCACAAGACTGTTATCACGCGTTTAATGGTCATCAGCATCTTAAATCCTTCAGTTTTTAATCCTAAATCCTAAAGTTTTTAATATTTTGTTTTTTGTTTTTTTTTTAAGTATGAACATGTATTTCTGTATATATTACATCATCTTTGCATCAAATTACAATAAACAAATTGGGTGCAGGACAGTAAATCTGACATTACTCTCTCTTCTGGCTGCCGTTATCAGTCTCATACTGTTGTTTTCCTCTTTCTGAAAGTCTTGATAACGCCATTGTTAAGTTTTTCTTTTATTATTTCAGCAAATAGGATTGTAGAATAATGATTTGTTGTACTCTCCCATTAACTGCACTCTGAGTTTACTATCTATGACCACTTCTGCTAATGAGAAACCCCAAAATGTGAAAAGGGTCCAGAGTAGACATCCAAAACAATTTCATGCATCATTCTTAGTGTAAATCAAATTAGCTAACGTTTATTTACCAGCCCTAAATCTTACCACATCTAAGCCACTTCACCATGAAGTCAAACTCTCTTATGTGAAAACAGAAATGTGCATTTATCAAAAGACAATTTCACTTCTTTATACTAAAGTACTGCTGAATGCTTGATTCTGATTGACTGATGGTCATTATTTGGTTTCAAGAGTTCACACTTAGCTGATGATTAATTATAAAGCTTGTTTGGCATGCTGTCCTGGGAGAGAGCCCTGAGCTCATAAGATCCTCAAGCCTGGGGCTCCCTCCCGTTGCAAGGCGAGAGGGGAGATTGAGCTCAGGTAGATCTCGAGAACTCCCCTGTCGTAATGATTAAAGAGTAGATAGTAGTTCTCTTTAACGAGATAGGTACTAGATAGGGAGCAAATCTAAGTGTTGATTAATCAATAACTTAAGTTGCATGCTTTTAATCGGTGGGAGGAAACTGGAGAACCCGGGGGAAACCCACGTGACCATGGGGAGAACGTGCAAACTCCACACAGAAATGCCCGCTGGTTTGGTAAAGCCTAGAACCATTGACATTCTTGCTGTGAGGCAACAGCACTAAGCGCTGGGCCACCGTGTCACCCATCTAGAAAAGGGAAGGAGTAGGGGTGGAAGGGGGGATTCTTCAAAGCGAAGATAGCGGTGATGTGAAACCCGGGGTATTTATAGTAGCTTAGGGATCATCTGATTGGTGCATAGTGAATTGGATAATGTGGGTCCAGCTGCTAGCAATCATAAGCACGTGATCCTCTCGAAATTAGTTTATAAATAAACTTCACTTATTGTCAGATAAACACACAGCTAAAGTAGTTCCGGCAGGTTTAGAGCGCATTACAGCTCCATATCACTCCGCTGAATGATTAGAGTTACAGTCAAAAATCACATCAAAACACAACAGAAGGAGGAGGAGATGTGGAGGACACTAGTGCTACACACAGGAGAAGTTTGAGGAGGACAAAATAAACTGACTAATAAACTCTCAACATGCAACATCTGAATGGTAGGATGTGCATTATTTTCCAATAACTCAAAGGCCTGTCATTTCCTATTCCTTACTATTTGCAGATCATGTCAGAGATCAACATTAAAGCAGCCAAATTAATTATCAATGTCTGAAGTTAAGTACAAAAACAAGTTCAAGCAACAGTCCTAGTACTGAGCCTTGTGGTACTCCATACCAATCAGAAGCATCCGAGCGCAATTCCAGTAATGCCAACACAACCATATAAAGCATAAGATACTGAATAATCCATTCATTGTTGTTGTCATGATCACCAGTGATCTAGCCTGTGCAGATCGCTGGAGAACATATGCCACTGATATGAACTACAACTCCCAGCGTGCACCACGCACACACCAGTTCCTGTTTCACCCCTGATTACATACACACAGCCGGAAGATCGTTATGGACTGATTACAAGGACTATTTACACAGCACGCGCACACCCTTCTGGGCTGAGTCTTATGTAACAATGGGATGCTGGACAATGGAGTTGAGGATCCACACGCTGTTTATTAAACATAGAATGGTCAGGCAGGCAACAGTCAAGACAGGAGCAAACAGAAGCATTAAGTTAATCATAGTCAAAAACAGGCAAATGGTCAGTACAGGCGGCAGAAACAAGCCAAGGATCAAAACACAGAAGGACAAGACCAGGAAAAACGCTTTGTAATGCTACAGAAAAACACAGCACAGGCTACACAGGCTAGATAACTGGTGATCATGACAGCTGTGAATCTTTAAGAAGACATTACAGAATAACCACAAGCTCACAAACCTGAGAAATGCAACAAACTATATATAGAACCAAACCAAAGCCTGGTTTATACTTCTGCGTCGAGTGATTGGTGTGACCCATGGTGCATGCAATGCGCGTCGTCGTGCATTTACACTTCTGTGTGCTGTTTGTGTTGCTCTGCAATAACACTTCTGAAACGCTAGCTGGCAGTAGGTGTTTATGTTCCTCTGTGTCGAGTTTCTTTTTTTTTTTTTGAATTTTTTTATTTGACATGTTTTACACAAGCTGTACAAAAATACAAGTATCCCATACATTTTGAAATAAAAACTGTCGAGGATAAAAGCACAATAAAGCCCTGGGCTTGTTTCCATTGTGGTCCTCGGTGTTAAATAAAACAAAGTATGGCTTTAAAATACAAATGATGCATAAAAACAAACAGTACCTCCACATTTTAAAACAGTAACAAAATAATTTACAAGTACAATTATTGCTTCATTCATTCATTTCTCTTTTCGGCTTAGTCACTCCATTCTATCGGGGTTCGCCACTGCGGAACGAACCGCCAATTCATCCAACACTGGTTCTACACAGTGGATGCCCCTCCAGCTGCAACTCCATTCACAATCAAATAACATATAAAATAAAACATCCTCATCCACCATGTAAACTAATTATCCTCATCAAACAACCATCTTTTGATCGCTTTTTTGAATCTCCTTAAGTCTTTTATTTCCTTGATCGGTTTTGGTAATTTGTTCCACATGATTGCACTTGTATATAAAACATATTTTTTCCCACTAGACTTCTAAATTTAAATAAGCAAATATTAAAATCCCAACCCCTAGTACTGTATGAATGCTGTTGCCTCACCATTTGAAAATAGTTCACCAAATAACTAGGAACCACATTATTAAACATTTTACGTACCATTCCCAGTTTTAAAAAACATACTCTTTTACTAGCAGTTAACATGCCTAATTCCTTAAAAAACTCTTTGTGCAAATGTGCTCTAGGTGTTTTGTTTTTTTGTTTTTTCTGAACGCTACCTTAAATGTACAAGTCGCTCAAACTCGCTCATCTTGAGGCGGGAACCAACGAACGTGCAACAACTTTAATCATAAGGTAAACACAAAACAACAGTTCACGAGACTCCACACTTGTAAACACTCGCTCCATCGGGCTCTTACCTCTGCCCAAACTCTTCAGCAGTACCAAGCCGACCAATCATAGAGCTTACACTATGCGTCGCTGCGACGTGTAGTTACATTTTTTAAGAGGTGCACGTCAGCGTGGCTGATGGCGAGGGATATGCGACCACGCGTAGGCTGTGCCGGAGCATACAAGTGCGCTTGATGCAGAAGTATAAATCAGCCTTAAGACAGTATGATGCTGTTCTCTCATAGTTTTCAAAGTGTTTACCAACATCCTATTTAGCTGTTTCCTTACATTTTTTATTCATTCATTCATTTTCAATCAGCTTAGTCTCTTATTTATCAGGAGTCACCACAGCGGAATGAACCGCCAACTGTTCTAGCATATGTTTTACACAGCAGATTCAACCCAGCACTGGGAAACATATATTTTTTTTTTGTATTGTAACAAAGTCTCTATTAAAGACACAATTGTTGTGCCTTTGTAAGTTGTTCACAAACCCAAATCACCAAAAATCTCCAGAAGTAACAACATTTAAACCCCTGACGACAGAAATATCTGTACCTTCCTCTGTAAAATGTGCTTTTTCCACACTGTAAGTGTCACAGATCTGCTCTGGCCTCATATAAGAGCTTTACAGTCTATTCGACTCTTGGTGATTCATTTCTGGCACCGGCACAACTTTTATTACACGCAGTTGTGTAAATTATTGCAACCGGTCTCCTTTAAACAGGCACAATAAACTCGGTGCCAAAAATATTTCAAGCGTGTGGTTTAATCTACTTTCTTCACGCTCGGGCCAATGAAACTGACGGGTGACGATAACAGGAAATTATCAAAATACTTAGCAAAACAACATCATAAAACCATCCACACACTTAGGCTCAGTAAACCACACACGGACCTACTGTAATGGCATTTCATTACAACCTTTTAGAAAATGGTACATTATGACTTTGTGTTTTTTTTTAAAGCAGTAACTGTACTTCAGAAATGCCCTACCTTTACCCTGGGGAACGAACGTACATCTAATCAAGAAAGAATCTGAAGTCTTTTAATCACTTGCAGATTTTCACTGCCACCCAAGACTGCAGATCTTTAGCTCATGCTGAGTTCACACACACAGCCTTTCAGTCGTCTTCAATCAATAAATTAGTGCACATCTCGCCTGCTCTCATTTGTTGTGAAGAAAATGTTCATGAAGTAAATGAGGCTTGATTTGCCATTACAAAAGGCATGATGCAAGAGTGCTCCGGGAGCTTGTAATGCGATTGCTGAGTGTTTTATCATGTTCTGCTAGCATGTTCTACATGACTGCCAAGTCAAATGAGACCATCTATTATCTGGTCTAAAAGGTGTGTGGTGACCAGGGCTGGCCCTGTATGTTTTGAGCAGAATAATTTTGGGGCCCTATACTTTGAACTATATAGTGAAGTATTGCCATTGCAAACCAGCCCACAATGACTTTATTGCTTATTAAATACAATCAATGAAACAGAAAAGTAAAGCCTGATTTCTTCTACTTAATAACTGTCTGAATGACTTGGACATTTTAAAACAGCAGTGTCTTTGTCAACTATCTTTAATAAGGGACCAGTGATTCCTACTTCGTGTCCTTCTGGAGTGTTTAAAGCATACTCTATTAATTTGGCAAACAGATTGAAGAGTCTATAAAAGATTCTAGGTTGAGTTTTTGAGCAAAAACCCTGCAATAAAACGACACTGAACAATAATTAATTAAATGCATTATGTAGTAATAAAATATACAATGACAAAATAATTAATATTAATGCAAAGATTGATCCATAAATAATAAATCAATAAGCAGATAATGTAAATATGAAACATATTAATGTAAAAAAACATAAGAAAAAGGGAGGCAACAAATACTGGGTTAATGCAAAAACCCAAACCCAAACTCTATTATTCCCTTATTCAGTCTCCTTCCCTGTTTCTTACATGTGAGATGCAGGGTTTGGAGCTTATATTAAAGCATGATTAATTCAATTAGGACATAACCTTTACAAACATGTCTCAGGAAAAATATTACCAGTGTGCAGAATATGTCAGAATATGTTCGGTATTGCATTTTAGTAAAATGCGTTTTAGACTAAAATGACGGGTCTGTAAAAGCAGGAAAAAATCAAATATTTCATATAACTAGACGACTTTAACATCATCATTAGCACTCAAAAGCGATGCCAAAAATGATTTTGTGCTCATCTCTTCTCGTCATCATTTTTCCCCTCAGTTTTTCAACGCCTGAAGAATAACGTTAGTTTTGTTTCATTTTCGCGGTCCAATTTACAAAATAAATCAGCTATATAATAGGGCAGGCTATGAAGCAAAGGCCATGGTGGCTGCGTCTGTGCACGGATTCGCGTTCTTGTGTTTGACCAGTTGTCTCACAGCTTACCTTGAAAGAGCAAACTTGAACCGCGAGAACAGAACACATGTTAGAAATGAGTTACTGCGAGCTTCCTGTTGATCACATGACCTTCACACCAAAACAAAACAGTTGAAAAAAATTCAGCTTTAATAAAATTGGGCTTTTAATTATTTTTTTATGTGAAAATGTATAAATATTTAAGTAATGAAGCACTGTCAGTGAAGATAATTTGTAAAATGCAAATAAAAACCATTTTGGCAAGGAAACGTCTCACACCACTAGCGGGTTGTGGGGGCCCCCTAGTGGCAGCGGGGCCCTAAGCAGCCGCTTAGTTCGCTTATAGGGAGGGCCGGCTATGGTGGTGACTCTAGAATTGCAGGTACATTTTGCATCTACTAGAATAAACCTATTACTTTTCAAAAACGAAATCTTTAATGAAACAGTTTTGAATAATGACACAAATTGTATATCAAATTATAAGTAATCACTAAGGGCAGACAAAATCTGCGGACATTTTTTATGCTATTTCTGCTGAGAATTTTCTAAAAAATCTGCAGATTTATGATTTCGGAAGTATTATAACTAAAAAACGAAGTATATGAAATAAAATAATAATTCCTTTTTAACTTTTATTTAATGTTTACAATGGAAATCCAATTAGATCCACTTATTTGGTAAACAAAGCAAGTCTCTCATATATTACCTCTACTAAAAGACAGAAAATATGACTTTATAAACTGTATTGTAAATAAATCATATCAACATTTTCATGTTAGTCAATAACATTACTGAAATGAATTTAAAAACTGAATAAATACTGAACAAGTAAATAAATAGACTCAATGACAGGCTAAAAATCTGTGGATTTCTGCACATGCAGATTCTGTGTGAGCCTATAGTTATTCTAGGTTTCTCTCGAGGTTTTTTAAATCTTCGCTTTCGCCAATTGGTGAAGTTTTTTCCTCGCCGCTGTCGCCACTGGCTTGCATGGTTCGGGATCTGTAGAGCTGCGCATCGATGGATTTGCTCTTCAGTGTTTGGACTCTCAGTAGTGATTATTAACCCACACTGAACTGAGCTAAACTGAACTGAACTTAATCTCTGAAAACTGAACTGACACTGTTTACATTTACTATAATCTTCCATGTGAAGCTGCTTTGAGACAATCTACATTGTATAGGCCAGAGGTGGGCAAACTACAGCCCGTTTAAGGGAGTTTTTAAAATGCTGCTTCTGAGTAACGGTTTGGTTTCAGAATTAGCAAATTAATGATGCAATACAAGTGAACGCCATTTGATGGCAGTATTGCACCCGGTACAGTTAGCACAACCAGTAAAATTAGAACACACTCTCTGATATTAAAATGCACTCGACCATTAATGACTGAAAATGAGTCAGGCAAAAAAAGGAAAAATTGACTCTGAATGTCGTGTGTTTAAGGAAGATTGGATAACAAAATACTACTTCATCAATATCGGACAGAAACCGGTATGTCTAATACGCCAAGAAAGTATTGCTGTTTTTAAAGACCACAACCTAAGTCGGGATTTTTCACGCAAACATTCAAATTATTTTTAATGTGTTAATATGAGATTTTTTCTATCAGGCAATATCTTTCCTTTTCTCCACTTTAAAAATTATTACTTTACTATTATTATTAATGGGGTTTGCCATAGGCAAAGTCCATTCTTACTGTTCACTTTTCTTATGATTATTGTTTTTTTTCTTCCACACAAAATTTCGGCGCGTAACTAGTCCAGCAGTTTTTGCCCCAGACCCTTGAAAGTGGGGTCAAATCGTCCGGTTTTATCGGGAATGGTGTGCTATGACTTTTATAAGGGGTCGGGGCCAAAAAAACCCTCCCAAAATCCCATTGACATAACATGGGAACAAACTTTGACACATCATAGCCCCAACAGTGAATTTCCTACAAATATGGGATTCACGACATCTCGAGAGGGTTGCTGCCTGAGTAAGAACATATCACACAAGGGGGTAAATGTTGCACCCCTGGGGCTCTAGGACATCCCAATGTTTCCCATTGACTTAACATGGCCCCATTGACTCCCATTCATTTTCTAGAACACAGCCCTGCACAGTAACAACTTTTCCCGAAAATCGTCATAGCGCCAAGACTGAATTTCGTACAAATATGGGATTCACCACATCTCGAAAGGGTTACAGCACGCATAAGTACATACCCTGAAAGAGGGTAATTGTTGTACCCCTGGGGAGCTAGGGGGTCCCAAATCTTCCCAAATCTTCCATTCACTTAACATTGAGCCGAATTTTGACGAATCACTGCGCAGAGTGTGAATTTCATAGAAATATAGGATTCACCACATCTGTAGGGGGTTGCAGCCTAAGTGGGAACATACCCCGAAAAGGGGTATAAGTTGTACCCCTGGGGTGCTAGGACATCCCATAGTGGTCCCCATTGACTTAACATGGCCCCTTGACTCCCATTCATTTCCGAGAAGCCCATTGACTCCCATTATAAATGTCACACATCAATAACATTACATAGGAGTGTCATACAGACATGGGGGTGGGCTCATTTGACTCAGGCAGCCAATCAGGGTCTCAATATGATAATGAAGCTCAGAAGCCACGCCCACAAACTAATCCCATAGACTTCTATTATTATTTTATTGTTTGATGATGATTGAAAAGTAAATATAAATAGCAGTGCAAATTAATTTGACTTGTAAATATGACTAACTATAAAAAAAAATGTGTGTTAATGTGAAACGTTTTTGTCCGATATTACATGCTCCATGCATACTGCCACTATAAATAAAAGTTATTTTTTGTAGGATTTGACATGTGGCCCTTCACTTGGTTTGCAAAACTTGATGTGGCCCTCGAGTCTAAAAAGTTTGCCCACCACTGGTATAAGCGCTATACAAATAAAGATGAATTGAATTGAATTGAATAGTTATTGATAAAAAATAATGCTTATATGAGTATTTAGGGACACTTTGTCTTAAAAATATGAACTTAAAGACTCCTCTACACCTATTTTTGATAGTCTCCGCCTCCTAATTCATACATTCACCTTCAATTATGATCAAATAATTAAGCCTACTTTTCACCTTTTTTTTGTGTTTGTACTCTGTTAAATATAGATTTGCATGAAACATCTATTTTCTGTATTATTTGTCATTTCAGTTATTAAATAACACATTTTGTCTTTGGTCAACTCTGTTACACCGATTATAAAAAGGCAGAACAATCTGTAAAGCACTGATAGGAAAACTATGTGACTTCCCAGCAGGCACAGGACATCAACATGACGTCAGATTGACGTTGTGCCCTCACATCAAGGGGAAGTTGCATTTTGTTTGGAAATAAAAATCGGGTTGATGTCAGAACTCAACATCACGCCAACATCAATGTCCAAAGTTCATGTTACAACTTGACATTGTGTGGACGTTACCACTACGACGTCTATCAGATGTTGGAATTTGGTTGCCATACCTGACGAATAAATGTCAATATTTGACGTCAACATGACATTGGTTTAAGATATTGGCTCGACGATGGATTTTGGTCACTTTCCAACACAACCTAAAATCAACCAAATACCAACATCATTTGACATCATTATTAGACATCAATATAACATTGTCCTTAGATGCTGGCTAGACATTAAATTTTGGTCACTTGATGTCAAGACCTAAATCTAACCCAATATTAACATCTTATGACTGCTTTCTTCCATCTGAGAAATATTGCTAAATTGTGAAGTATGCTATCCATATCAGATGCAGAAAAGCTAGTCCATGCTTTCATGACTTCTAGGCTAGACTACTGTAATGCTCTGTTTGCTGGCTGCCCAGCATCCTCTATTAACAAACTCCAGCTAGTGCAAAATGCAGCTGCCAGAGTTCTTACCAGGTCTAGAAAATTTGATCACATCACCCTTAATTTTATCCTCCTTACACTGGCTGCCTGTTAAGTTTCGTATTGAATTTAAAATATTACTCCTTACCTATAAAGCTTTAAATAATCTAGCTCCTGTTTATCTAACCAACCTCCTGTCTCGCTACAACCCAACCCGCTCTTTACGATCTCAAAACTCAGGGCTTCTGGTAGTACCTAGAATATCAAAGTCGAGTAAAGGAGGTCGAGCCTTCTCATTTATGGCCCCTAAACTCTGGAATAGCCTTCCTGATAATGTCCGAGGCTCAGACACACTCTCGCTCTTCAAAACTAGATTAAAGACCTATCTTTTTAGCAAAGCATACACTCAGTGCAGTACATAGCGGTATGACGCATGATGTGCCCCACACATGATTTTGGTTCTCGTATATATCCTTATTCTGTATTTCCACCTGGGGATACTCATCTTGAGGCCCTCAGACTATGCAGTGCCACTGACGCGATCCGAAACCAGTGACGAGATGATCCCAAGGTTTTCTGGACCAGGCCGTATCCTGAGCAGCTGCTGTGGTGGTCATCGTGGAGTGAGAACATGAGACTGACTCCTGTGACGCTCCAAGGACAGACGAGTCTTCGCTGAGGTCCAGCTTCCTGCGCCTAGACTGCAGCTCTGCACAAGACGTTTGGCCATAGGAGAAATGGTCGTGCCCAACTGAGCCAGGTTTCTCTCGAGGTTTTTTAAATCTTCACTTTCGCCAATTGGTGAAGTTTTTTACTCGCCGCTGTCGCCACTGGCTTGCATGGTTCGGGATCTGTAGAGCTGCACATCGATGGATTTGCTCCTCAGTGTTTGGACTCTCAGTAGTGATTATTAACCCACACTGAACTGAGCTAAACTGAACTGAACTTAATCTCTGAAAACTGAACAGACACTGTTTACATTCACTATAATCTTCCATGTGGAGCTGCTTTGACACAATCTACATTGTATAAGCGCTATACAAATAAAGATGAATTGAATTGAATTGACGCTGTGAGATTAATTATGTGTCGACTTTGTTACTGTAATATTTCAGTCAGTTCACTTTTTAAAAACAATAATATGATGAAAATACATGAAATTGTGTTTCAGACACGCCTCGTGGAGTCTGCTTTGAGGTTAGCATCTGTACACTGTAATAAATTCCCAGAACTTCACAACATGTTACTGTAACTTTTCACAATAAATTACATTAGTGTCACTTTACAGCAGGGATGTCAAACTCAATTCCTGGAGGGCCGCAGCCCTGCACAGTTTAGTTTCAACCCTGCTTCAACACACTTACTGGTAGGTTTCAAACAAGCCTAAATGACTCAATTAGTTTGATCAGGTGTGTTGAAGCAGGGTTGGAACTAAACTGTGCAGGGCTGCGGTCCTCCAGGAATTGAGTTTGACATCCCTGCTTTACAGGATTTAACTGTTACATTTTACATATTCAGACTTTTATTGTGAAAGGCAGGCATCATGATTGCAACAAATTTCTGTAAAAATGGCTATATCTATTGCACGTTTAATACACTTAATATTTTATTCAACATAAAAATTTGTACGCATTAATGTTTATGCTAGTACAGACACGTTTTTGATATTTAAAAATATTTACAGAATTATTGTTATTATGAAGTACCTCACAGTAATGTACTGTGAATTTACATACAGTATCTTACTGTGAAAGTGATGCAATTATTATTATTAATTTAAGGTCAAATATTTTACAGTGCAGCTAAAGCATAAAGTGATGGAAAATGTCGACTCTGTTACAACAATTAGTAACAGAATAAAATGGTACAATTTTAAGCATTTTGCAATATTGTACAATAACAAAGGACAAAAATCTAAAACAATCTACATGATGAAACAATATTTCAAGAGTTCACACTTAGCTGATGATTGATTTTAAAGTGTGTTTGGCATGCTGTCCCAGGAGAGAGCCCTGAGCTCATAAGATCCTCGAGCCCGGGGCTCCCTCCCGTTTGCAAGGCGAGAGGGGAGTTTGAGCTCAGGTAGATTTTGAGAACTCCCCTGCTGTAGTAGCTAGTGAACAGATAGTGATTGCTCTTAAGAGATAACTACTTACTAGAAGCATGTCTATGGTGCTGATTTGGATTAGTCAATTAACTTAAGTTGCATGTTTTTGGACGGTGGGAGGAAACCGGGGGGAAACCCAGGTGAGCACGGGGAGAACGTGTAAACTCCGCACAGAAACGTCGGCTGGCTTGGTAAGGATTACAACCAGTGATGTTCTTGCTGTGAGGCAACAGTGCTAACCACTGGGCTACGTTGTCACCCATTTAGGAAAGGAGGAGGAGTAGGGGTGGAAGGGGGGATTCTTCAAAACAAAGATGGCTGCTATATGGAACTGAGGGTATTTATAGTGGCTTAGGCATCGTCTGATTGGTGATTCATTAATTGAATAATGCGGGACCAGCCGTGAGCAATCATAAGCACGTGATAATCTCGAAGTTAGTTTATAAATAAACTTTACATGATCAATAAGTCATGACGACATATGTTTTAATGGAGACCTATTATGCAGAAATTAGGGAGTCTAAACACATTGTCTGACTTTTTTGATTACCAATTCAATTAAATATATAATTCATTCATTCTCCTTCGCTTAGTACCTTTTTTCATCAGTGGTTGCCACAGTGGAATGAACCGCCAACTAATCCAGCATATGTTTTACACAGCGGATGCCCTTCCAACTGCAACCCAGTACTGGGAAACACCCATACTCACTCATTCACACAAACACACTCATACACTACGGCCAGTTTAGTTGATCAATTCCCCTATAGCGCATGTGTTTGGACTGTGAGGGAAACCGGAGCACCCATTGGAAACCCACACCAACACGGGGAGAACATGCAAACTCCACACAGAAACACCAACTGACCCAGCCGGGACTCGAACAAGTGACCTTCTTGCGGTGAGGCCCCAGTTCTAACCACTGAGCCACCGTGTCGCCCCATTAAACAATATAATGAAGATAAAGTGACGGCAGTAGATGAGCGTCAATGTTACTTCATTCCCATCACAGCGTGTGTTATTCTTACACACCATCAGTCAAGTCCAACATGAGACCGCATTTCACCTTAATAATGAACCTCGAAAACAAAACACCCGGAGTGGTAATCGAAATTCAGTAATTGCGGAGAGAGGAAATAGGCTTGTTGCGGGGCCAAATGGTTTTTGGTTGGACGATGGGTCTGTTCCAGGTTTTTCGTTTTTCTCCTGCTGGATATCCCAGTGAGATCTGCTGCTGAACCGCAGGTGATTACTTGAGCAGAAGTTTACGCTCTGTGGTGCAGGTGCTTGATAAATGGCCCATGTCGAGTTTAATGTGCGTCCCACGGCTGTCTGAAGTGACCACGGTTAAATTAAATGGGACAAACGGCGGGTAAGTTGACTGTGAGATGAAGTATTCGGTTGTGTTGAAAGTGCAGTTTTATGTGCATTAATGCAACCCTCTTGTAACAAATCTAGTCTCTGGTGCCAAAAGGAATTTTATGCAGAATGGTTGGGAAAGCTCAAAACGTTCTGTTTTTATTGCACATTTTTTATTCTGGCTAGTTTTTTAATCATTGATTTTTTTTTTCTTATCATGTTCATGTCTGTAATTTTGTTTTTAGATGGAAAAATAATCTGCCAATGGGGTGAGCTAAATAATCTTGCTGCATAAGATTCTTTTGCTTGGCTTATTGGCAGATTATTTTGCTTGCTTTAAGGCAGGGGTGTCAAAGTCAATTCCTGGAGGGCCGGAGCCCTGCAGAGTTTAGTTCCAGCCCTGCTTCAACACACCTATCTGTAGGTATCAAACAAGCCTAAAGCACTCAATTAGTTTGATCAGGTGTGTTTAATTGGGGTTGGAACTAAACTGTGCAGAGCTCCGGCCCTCCAGGTACTGGCTTTGACTCATGTGCTTTAAGGAAAAGCTCGTTTAATTTTGACACATTATGTCTTAAAACAAGACTATTTTTTTCTTGTCAGATAATGCTTCTTGATTTAAAAAGTTTTAGATATTTGGACTAGAAATAAGGCAAAAACTAAGTAAGAAAAGCATTTTTTGCAGCGTGAATAGGGTTAGTTTCAACTAAACATTAAGTTATTTTTAATGCACACTGTAAAACCCAATAAGCAGGGCCAGACGGAATCTGCGAAAGATTTTTGCTATTTCTGCGGAGGATTTTGGTAAAAATCTGCAGATTTCTTTTGAATTATTTTGGGAGTATCATAACTAAAACCTTAATATGGGAAATAAAAAATAATATCTTTTAAACTTTTATTTAATGTTTAAAATGCAATTTCAATTAGATTGGTAAGCAAAGCAAGTCTCTCATGTAATATCTCTACTAAAAGACAGAAAATATTACTGTGCAAACTGCATTGTACATAAATCAGATGAACATTTTCATATTAGTCAATAATAGTAATGGGCGATATAAACGATATGCGATATAAACGATACAAAATTGGCCTACGATAGAGATTTTAATTCTATTGCACTATCGCGATAATGCATGTTTGATGACGCAATCTACCCGCGAAATTAAGAGCAAAGCCGGCCGCGTATCCAATCTAGACTTTACCCCATTCGGTGCCATGCATTGCTTAGCAACGTATACAAAACAATGTAAAGACCGCTTGACGTGAAAGTAAACAAAAATGCCGCTATATTAATGTGCATATCGCATTTCCGGCCGGCCGCCTATCCAATCTATCTTTACCAACCGGACATGTCCGAGATTCTGCTTTTGCTTTCGATATTAATTGTATTCATTTTTGCATTACTTTATACGCAAACTTTGGCTGGAGCATCTCAATCTCTCAGCAGCATCAACACTGCAGCAGACAGAGGGAGAGGGAGAGAAAGAAAGCAGATTTGATCTGTCAGTGGTGCTCACTGAAAAGAAACAAACTTTTTTTTTTTAATTTGTGTGTTAAATAAGAATAAGAAATCAATAAGAAATTATTCTGTTGCTGAAGGTCATTAAAGTTATATAGAAAAGATGGTGTTACTTTGGGGCAGAAGGAAAGAATGAAGGAATTTTCTTTATTTAAAATAGCCATGCCTAATACTGGAAGCATAGCCCTAATTCACAGTGTCCGTTCCTTTATTAACAAGACACCAGTTTTAATTTCATTAGGAGATCAACATTTTTAAACCAAATGTGTTACCTTAGGCTGCAGGTTAGAAATTTGTTTTTATTTAAAGTATCTGCAATACACAATTTTATTTGACTAATTAAAACTGGAAGTATTTTCAGTACACTGTAAGCTCCTTAACTAAAAAGACACCAGTTTATTTGTTCTCTGCAACTTGGCATTTAGGAACCAAGGACTTAAAAGAAAAGTCTTTCTTTCTAAAAGGCACTACATTTAGTTTATTTATCTGCAACATTGTGTTGTTTAATTACAGTTTTGCTTTTGCACAATAAATGTTCTCAAAACGACATGCAACATTTCTTTATTTCTTAAAAAAAAAAAGCAGTTTGGCTTTCCTAAGGGTCTCTGTAACCTGTTCTGAAATGGTTCTATTATAATTTATATATCGCAATATATATCGTTATCGCAAGAGGCTGCAATGTATATCGCAATATGGATTTTAGGCCATATCGCCCATCCCTAGTCAATAATATTACTGTAAATAATTTAAAAACTGAAAAAATATAGATTCACACACATTTACTCAAAGTAAATAAACTGAATTAATGATGGGCTAAAAATCTGCGGAATTCTACACGCGCAGATTCCGTGTGGGCTTACCAATAAGTCAAGGTAACTCAGACCATTTGAGGAAACCGATTGCAACAAACCATTTCAGTTCAAAAACTAATCCTAATAAGTATTGTGAACTTAATCCATTTGAGTAAACGAAGCAATTTGAGCACAGTAACCCCCCCCCCCCCCCACCAAAAAAAAAAAAAAACTCAAACTAACTGAGTACTGTAAAACCCAATAAGTTAATGCAACTCAAGCCATTTGAGAAAAACGATTGCAACAAACCATTACAGTTAAACTAATCTATATGAGTACTATGAACTTACTCCATTTTAATGAGGTATTTAATTAACTCTTTACCTTCAACACTGAAAACTCTTCAAATGAGTAGAATTATCTTTCAGTACATTTTGAGTTAAAGGTGCAGTATGTACGTTTGACACCCAGTGGTTGAACTAGGTATTGCACTCCTGGATCCAAATAAACGCAAGCGCGGGTTGCCAGATTGAGTACAGGAGCGAGTGATTTAAACTGTGTTCTAAATAAAAGCAACGACACGCGATAGAGGGAATATTCTCCATATTAAAAGGAGTTTTGGTTCTAACCAACACCTCGAATTGAGATATTAGAAACTGCTATTTCTCACAGCTGAACAACAGAAACCTATGACAGATCACCTCAGGTAAACCTCGTGTGCTTTATTCAGTGCTAAATGCTAACAATGTGAGTCTGAATGCCATTTTACATGACATTTATTGCCATATACTGAAAGCAGCAGCAGATAGTTCAGCTCAGATCTAGAGAATATAATAGACCGTCTGAAATTGAACTTTAGAACTAAACACATATGAGTGATTCAGCATCTACATTTAATGATGTTAAAGAGGGTTCACATGTACTAAATAGATTCTAAACCTTACCGTTTCATGAGTGAGTGCATATTCTGTGCTTCTGAATGGCTGTGTTTACATTTCTGTCGTGTTTCGTCTGGTGCAAACAGCCAAATAGCTGATCACTGCCTCTCTCGTCAGGAAGCGTGTTGTTAGGACACGCAATTACAATGTAACCTGTTCACCTAATGTTTACACTCATAATATTTATATTATTTGCCAATTAATGACCTCATGTGGAACTGAATCTGTCTCATTTCGACGTCTGATACTGTTCTTTTTGGTCACGGACGCATGCTTTCAGAGCCTTTCTGAATGAATGAATGAAATACGCTGTTTTCCACCAAGGCAACCCGGAGTGCTGAAATATAATTGGCTAAACTGGCATTGTGCAGGTTAAATTTACCTAAACAAAGACAGCGCTCCGGCACGGAAAAACCATTTTCAAAGCAGAATATCTGACTTCAGCATTGTTTTTCAGTTAAACAAGTATGTTCACTTGGGATGTCTCTTAAATATCTGCACACATATTATGGTATTTTTATGCTTTAGAAGAGTCAAAAACTCACATGCAGCACCTTTAACTAAACTCATTTTATTTAATAAAGTTGATGGTTGGGTTACATACATAGTGTATGATTAGGGTTAAAATGCAAGTTAGGTTTAGGGTTAATTGCATGTAATTATGCATAATTAAATGCAATTACTATAATATGTACATGGAACATGTGTAACGGACACCTTGAAATAAAACAAACACCTTAAAATCCCCTTTAAGGAGACCGATTCTGCCCCTTTTTAAAAGGTGTAACACAAATCTCTGACGTCTCGAGAGAGTGCAACTGAAAATAGCACACAAATAATGTTGTCTAGCTCTCTGAACACTCTCTGACCCTTTCGGGCTTTGATCCTAATTGTGGTGTTTTGGTGACTGTCGCTTTAAATTCAAGTGAGATTGTGCTCTTTTCAGAGAGGGGTGGTGCTACAGACCACTGTGCATCAGCATAGTGACAGATGTAAATCTGCAGTGTGTGTGTTGTCAGTGCTGGTCAGGTGTGCATGTGTCCTTCAGTGTGAGTGTGTGCTTGATGCTTGATGTCGCTCCTGTCACTGTTTATTTGTGCTTCATCTAAAACTCCACATCTATAATCCTCTTAGTCTATGCTGACATTATCTTCAGCAGATCAAACACTCTAATGGCTAATGGACAGATGGCTGCTTCTCACTCAGGGCTGCTGTTTATGCTAATGAGGGAGAGATGGGCAGTAGGGGGCGGGGCTTTCCCCCTCTAATGACACGTACAAAGGGAGAATGTCAATCAAAGTGTTTCTGCATCAAGTCTGATTATAACAAATAGAATTAATTCATGTTTACCATTAGAGGCTGGAGATATTCACACACTGCTGACACACACACAACTGGGTTTAAAATCGCATATAAAAGTCATTTTTGCATAATAGATCCTCATTAAAAAAAATAAATAAATAAAAAATTCCACTCCTAAAACAACTTCTGTTCTGATGACATCATCGTTCCCTTGCTTTATAGCTCCACCTCTTCCAGACAATAAATTTACATATTTGATCGTCATGTTAGAATGAGTTGAGAGTCAACAAAAGCGTCTGCTGAATGACTGAATGTACATATAAACACAAACATTATAAATCGTCCAGAATATTTGTTTTTCCCCAAAATAAAGATACAAATTAATATAAAAACAAGAAAGAAAAAAAACATATTGAAGGAAAATCCAATCTTGCCGCTCACTAGTTGAAGAGAGAGAGGCTTTGAACAGTTCCAGCTCTTTACAAGATACTTTCCATCCAATTTAGGGGCCCTTCAAGAATTCACACTCTTATATTTGGCCTCCCGGGAGGTCAGGAGTAAACAAACGAGTGAGGGGAGTCCCGCTGCGGAGATCTGGGGGTCTTTCTTTAAATAGAAATCTGCCTCTGAATGGCTGCTCTGTTAAAGTGATCAACTCAAGACTTTTTCTGGAACACACATGGGGAAGGATTGGGGGAAAAGGGGCCGCTGACCTGCGTTCTCCTTTGAGTTGATGTTTAAAAATAGCCCAGTGTGTGTGTGTGTGTGTGTGTGTGTGTGTGTGTGTGTGTGTGTGTGTGTGTGTGTGTGTGAAGGTTAACAAGCTGTGCGTAGGGTGAGTTTTCAGGAAGGCCTCCCACTGAACAGTGTCCAGGAAACTATCAGAACTACACCTGAAAGCATAGAGTGAACTGATAAATTGTAATAAATACTATAGTATGTTTAGTTTTACTACAGTAAACTGTGGTGTTTTGAAGCTTAATATACCTTATAGCTTTAGAAAACTACAGTATTGGGTCATTTATTAACAGTATATTGCTACAGATGTTATGTTACTGTAGCAACTATAGAATTACCACAACAGATCAGTTACAAAAGTTGTCATGTTACCATGGGAACTATAGAATCACCACAACAGATCAATTAAAATAGTTGTCATGCTACCATAGCAACTGTAGAATCACCACAACAGATCAATTACAATAGTAGTCATGTTACCATAGCAACTGTAGAATCATCACAACAGATCAATTACAATAGTAGTCATGTTACCATAGCAACTGTAGAATCATCACAACAGATCAATTACAATAGTAGTCATGTTACCATAGCAACTGTAGAATCACCACATCAGATCAAATACAATATTTGTCTTGTTACGATAGCAACTATAGAATCACAACAATAGATCAATTACAATAGTTGTCATGTTACCATGGGAACTATAGAATCACTGCATAAAATCAATTACAATAGTTGTCATGTTACCATAGCAACTATAGAATGACCACATCAGATCAATCACAATAGTAGTCTTGTTACCATAGCAACTATAGAATCACCACAATAGATCAATGCAATAGTTGTCATGTTACCATAGCAACTATAGTTTAAATGGTTTTTAATCTATAAATTTTGAACATTCAGATGATGGAGAATTATTAAATGGCAAAAGGAGATTGTATTATTTAATAGCTAATAATAGACATTAATGGATTATATGTAATCAGATTACAAAAATCAAGTGCTTGTAATTAAAGTACTTTTTAAAATACCCGTAATCAGATTACAGTTACTTTGATGGATTACATGATTAAATATTATTTACACAATGGAAATAAATTGTTCACAATTCATTAATTGTAGTTTTTTTGTAGGGTTTTTTAGATTAAATATTTGATGCCTCAGTGATGTTGCTGTGAATGATCAATATTGTTTTGTAATGCTGCTGTTTTCTAAATGTGTTTAATGTGAAGTGAATGTTTTAAATTCCTCAGATGTGGTTTAGTGTTATTCAGTGTTAAACACTAACAGTGTGGAGGTATATTAGTGTGAGTATTGTAAAGTATTAACTGTCCATAATTGCACTTTGCACACCAGCAGTTCAGCCTTTTGCTGATCACAAACAATGAAGATATATTATGTTTATACCAGTCAAAATAGCACTAGATTATCCTGATTCAATATATGTGGTGTCTAATAAGGGCTAGCACAAAAGTAATCTAAATGTAATCCAAAAAGTACTCCGATTACATCTCCATAAATGTCTACCTACCATACCATGCATACTGTATGTGCCATCCAATTAGTGTTAGCGCAAAAGTAATCTAAATGTAATCCAAAAGTAGTCAGTTTACACTATCAAAAATGCCTACTATACCATACGAATGGTATGAGATAAACTTAGCAGAAAAGTAATCTAAATGTAATCCAAAAGTAGTCAGTTTACACTATCAAAAATGCCTACTATACCTTATGAATGGTATTGGATAAACTTAGCAGAAAAGTAATCCAAATGTAATCCAAAAGTAGTCAGTTTACACTACCAAAAATGCCTACTATACCATATGAATGGTATGAGATAAACTTAGCAGAAAAGTAATCCAAATGTAATCCAAAAGTAGTCAGTTTACACTACCAAAAATGCCTACTATACCATATGAATGGTATGAGATAAACTTAGCAGAAAAGTAATCCAAATGTAATCCAAAAGTAGTCAGATTACACTACCAAAAATGCCTACTATACCATATGAATGGTATGAGATAAACTTAGCAGAAAAGTAATCCAAATGTAATCCAAAAGTAGTCAGATTACACTACCAAAAATGCCTACTATACCATATGAATGGTATGAGATAAACTTAGCAGAAAAGTAATCCAAATGTAATCCAAAAGTAGTCAGATTACACTACCAAAAATGCCTACTATACCATATGAATGGTATGAGATAAACTTAGCAGAAAAGTAATCCAAATGTAATCCAAAAGTAGTCAGTTTACACTATCAAAAATGCCTACTATACCATACGAATGGTATGAGATAAACTTAGCAGAAAAGTAATCTAAATGTAATCCAAAAGTAGTCAGTTTACACTATCAAAAATGCCTACTATACCTTATGAATGGTATTGGATAAACTTAGCAGAAAAGTAATCCAAATGTAATCCAAAAGTAGTCAGTTTACACTACCAAAAATGCCTACTATACCATATGAATGGTATGAGATAAACTTAGCAGAAAAGTAATCCAAATGTAATCCAAAAGTAGTCAGATTACACTACCAAAAATGCCTACTATACCATACGAACGGTATGAGATGAACTTAGCAGAAAAGTAATCCAAATGTAATCCAAAAGTGGTCAGATTACACTACCAAAAATGCCTACTATACCATACGAATGGTATAAGATAAACTTAGCAGAAAAGTAATCCAAATGTAATCCAAAAGTAGTCAGATTACACTACCAAAAATGCCTACTATACCATATGAATGGTATGAGATAAACTTAGCAGAAAAGTAATCCAAATGTAATCCAAAAGTAGTCAGATTACACTACCAAAAATGCCTACTATACCATATGAATGGTATGAGATAAACTTAGCAGAAAAGTAATCCAAATGTAATCCAAAAGTAGTCAGATTACACTACCAAAAATGCCTACTATACCATACGAACGGTATGAGATGAACTTAGCAGAAAAGTAATCCAAATGTAATCCAAAAGTAGTCAGATTACACTACCAAAAATGCCTACTATACCATATGAATGGTATGAGATAAACTTAGCAGAAAAGTAATCCAAATGTAATCCAAAAGTAGTCAGATTACACTACCAAAAATGCCTACTATACCATATGAATGGTATGAGATAAACTTAGCAGAAAAGTAATCCAAATGTAATCCAAAAGTAGTCAGATTACACTACCAAAAATGCCTACTATACCATACGAACGGTATGAGATGAACTTAGCAGAAAAGTAATCCAAATGTAATCCAAAAGTAGTCAGTTTACACTACCAAAAATGCCTACTATACCATATGAATAGTATGAGATAAACTTAGCTGAAAAGTAATCCAAATGTAATCCAAAAGTAGTCAGATTACACTACCAAAAATGCCTACTATACCATACGAATGGTATGAGATAAACTTAGCAGAAAAGTAATCCAAATGTAATCCAAAAGTAGTCAGATTACACTACCAAAAATGCCTACTATACCATACGAATGGTATGAGATAAACTTAGCAGAAAAGTAATCCAAATGTAATCCAAAAGTAGTCAGATTACACTACCAAAAATGCCTACTATACCATATGAATAGTATGAGATAAACTTAGCTGAAAAGTAATCCAAATGTAATCCAAAAGTAGTCAGATTACACTACCAAAAATGCCTACTATACCATATGAATGGTATGAGATAAACTTAGCAGAAAAGTAATCCAAATGTAATCCAAAAGTAGTCAGATTACACTACCAAAAATGCCTACTATACCATACGAACGGTATGAGATGAACTTAGCAGAAAAGTAATCCAAATGTAATCCAAAAGTAGTCAGATTACACTACCAAAAATGCCTACTATACCATACGAATGGTATGAGATAAACTTAGCAGAAAAGTAATCCAAATGTAATCCAAAAGTAGTCAGATTACACTACGAAAAATGCCTACTATACCATATGAATGGTATGAGATAAACTTAGCAGAAAAGTAATCCAAATGTAATCCAAAAGTAGTCAGATTACACTACCAAAAATGCCTACTATACCATATGAATGGTATGAGATAAACTTAGCAGAAAAGTAATCCAAATGTAATCCAAAAGTAGTCAGTTTACACTATCAAAAATGCCTACTATACCATACGAATGGTATGAGATAAACTTAGCAGAAAAGTAATCTAAATGTAATCCAAAAGTAGTCAGATTACACTACCAAAAATGCCTACTATACCATATGAATGGTATGAGATAAACTTAGCAGAAAAGTAATCCAAATGTAATCCAAAAGTAGTCAGTTTACACTATCAAAAATGCCTACTATACCATACGAATGGTATGAGATAAACTTAGCAGAAAAGTAATCTAAATGTAATCCAAAAGTAGTCAGTTTACACTATCAAAAATGCCTACTATACCTTATGAATGGTATTGGATAAACTTAGCAGAAAAGTAATCCAAATGTAATCCAAAAGTAGTCAGTTTACACTACCAAAAATGCCTACTATACCATATGAATGGTATGAGATAAACTTAGCAGAAAAGTAATCCAAATGTAATCCAAAAGTAGTCAGTTTACACTACCAAAAATGCCTACTATACCATATGAATGGTATGAGATAAACTTAGCAGAAAAGTAATCCAAATGTAATCCAAAAGTAGTCAGATTACACTACCAAAAATGCCTACTATACCATACGAACGGTATGAGATGAACTTAGCAGAAAAGTAATCCAAATGTAATCCAAAAGTAGTCAGATTACACTACCAAAAATGCCTACTATACCATACGAATGGTATAAGATAAACTTAGCAGAAAAGTAATCCAAATGTAATCCAAAAGTAGTCAGATTACACTACCAAAAATGCCTACTATACCATATGAATGGTATGAGATAAACTTAGCAGAAAAGTAATCCAAATGTAATCCAAAAGTAGTCAGATTACACTACCAAAAATGCCTACTATACCATATGAATGGTATGAGATAAACTTAGCAGAAAAGTAATCCAAATGTAATCCAAAAGTAGTCAGATTACACTACCAAAAATGCCTACTATACCATACGAACGGTATGAGATGAACTTAGCAGAAAAGTAATCCAAATGTAATCCAAAAGTAGTCAGATTACACTACCAAAAATGCCTACTATACCATATGAATGGTATGAGATAAACTTAGCAGAAAAGTAATCCAAATGTAATCCAAAAGTAGTCAGATTACACTACCAAAAATGCCTACTATACCATATGAATGGTATGAGATAAACTTAGCAGAAAAGTAATCCAAATGTAATCCAAAAGTAGTCAGATTACACTACCAAAAATGCCTACTATACCATACGAACGGTATGAGATGAACTTAGCAGAAAAGTAATCCAAATGTAATCCAAAAGTAGTCAGTTTACACTACCAAAAATGCCTACTATACCATATGAATAGTATGAGATAAACTTAGCTGAAAAGTAATCCAAATGTAATCCAAAAGTAGTCAGATTACACTACCAAAAATGCCTACTATACCATACGAATGGTATGAGATAAACTTAGCAGAAAAGTAATCCAAATGTAATCCAAAAGTAGTCAGATTACACTACCAAAAATGCCTACTATACCATACGAATGGTATGAGATAAACTTAGCAGAAAAGTAATCCAAATGTAATCCAAAAGTAGTCAGATTACACTACCAAAAATGCCTACTATACCATATGAATAGTATGAGATAAACTTAGCTGAAAAGTAATCCAAATGTAATCCAAAAGTAGTCAGATTACACTACCAAAAATGCCTACTATACCATACGAATGGTATGAGATGAACTTAGCAGAAAAGTAATCCAAATGTAATCCAAAAGTAGTCAGTTTACACTACCAAAAATGCCTACTATACCATATGAATAGTATGAGATAAACTTAGCAGAAAAGTAATCCAAATGTAATCCAAAAGTAGTCAGATTACACTACCAAAAATGCCTACTATACCATACGAATGGTATGAGATAAACTTAGCAGAAAAGTAATCCAAATGTAATCCAAAAGTAGTCAGATTACACTACCAAAAATGCCTACTATACCATACGAATGGTATAAGATAAACTTAGCAGAAAAGTAATCTAAATGTAATCCAAAAGTAGTCAGATTACACTACCAAAAATGCCTACTATACCATACGAATGGTATGAGATGAACTTAGCAGAAAAGTAATCCAAATGTAATCCAAAAGTAGTCAGATTACACTACCAAAAATGCCTACTATACCATATGAATAGTATGAGATAAACTTAGCTGAAAAGTAATCCAAATGTAATCCAAAAGTAGTCAGATTACACTACCAAAAATGCCTACTATACCATACGAATGGTATGAGATGAACTTAGCAGAAAAGTAATCCAAATGTAATCCAAAAGTAGTCAGTTTACACTACCAAAAATGCCTACTATACCATACGAATGGTATGAGATAAACTTAGCAGAAAAGTAATCCAAATGTAATCCAAAAGTAGTCAGATTACACTACCAAAAATGCCTACTATACCATATGAATGGTATGAGATGAACTTAGCAGAAAAGTAATCCAAATGTAATCCAAAAGTAGTCAGATTACATCTCCATACATGTCTACTGTACAATACATATGTGACATCAAATTAGTTTTAGCCCAAAGCCATCTAAATGTAATTCAACAGAGTCTGATTATGTCACCATAATTGTGTACTATATTATTATTGTAAGATTACATTACAGACTACACATTTTGTTGTGTAATTTGATCAGAGCTCATGAGTAAATCACAATTGCACTTTACTTCTCTAGATATTCTCAGGGTTTTGGTTCTCTTGGTTAGATGCAGCTGTTCTCAATGGGGCTTTAACCTGACTAGATTTAACTCTGTTTAACTCAAGGAATCTTCACCTTTCAACAACTCGCTGGCTCCTTTTTTCCAGCTTTTGTGTGTGTTTGTGTGCATGTGTGTGTGTTATGTAAGCTCCTCTAGATGCTGAAACAGAAGAATTCTTTCAAAAGACACTGACAGAAGGCTTTCATTTGGTCCCTCAACGTGAAAAACAGATGGCGAAGGTCATAAAACTGTATTCTTTAAACACTGCACTGAACGGTACTGATACCATACATGAGAATATATAATGAAAACAGGATAAAAGCCAGCATTTCCTATAGTCGAGCAGTTTCTTATAAAAACTTCAATTGACCTTGTGTTCAACTTGACTCCCCTTTGGTTATGCTCCTGTTTTTGCTCCATTGACTTCCATTATAATCACATTTTTTGATTGCAAAGCCACGACAGCATATAATCATGCATTCCTGATTGTTGCTGGTTTTCCCTGTTGGAAAGATGCGCAATGTGTCATTTTTACTGTTGATCATCAGTTGTCAGCATTAACCCTTTAGATCAGCCTGTGCTGAAGAGCTTTTGGCTTTTCTATGGAGTTCAGTGGGGTAAAACAGCAGATAGTGTGAGTGCAGAAATACACTTACTATGCTCTGACCGCTGAGGGGCTTATTTTGATTATCTCAGATGATGATCAAGGTCACACACGCACTATACGCCATATAACTCCATATAGAAGCCAGAAACTAAGCTGTTTTTGCACTGCAACTAATGATCAACTGTAAAATATTGCTAATTGTCCCAGCACCAGCAGCATCAAGAATGCATGATTATATGCTGTCGTGGATTTGCAATCAATAAATTACATTATATTAGAAGTCAATGGGGCAAAAACAGCACCAACATATTGATAGATTAATAAATTTGTTTAATTTATTGTTGAATTTTTACAAATTTTTGTAAATCAAGGTTTTTCAAATCAAGGTTTGTCACCAAAAATCCTCCCTTTTGCTGAATCACAGAAAGTTGTGTCCTGTCAAATGGACTATGTAACAATGAAAACTAGGTCTTTGGGCTAATTTGGGTACATATACTGCACATATACATATATAAAATAAAGAAATAGAAGCATAAATAATTTAAATCATGAATATATATTAAGAGAATGTTTATTATTGGTCACTCAAATTGTGTCAAATATGGACAAACCCAAACACTGGGTTAAATTTGGTACTTTATATTTACAGGATTCCAGTTCTATTATGGACACCAAAGTCAAGGACTTTTGTTTTGAGCGTGTCACTTCCGAATATTTTATCCGTTTCATGTCTAAAGAACTTTAATACAATTTGTTGACTTCAATACTGTTAAAGGTGCAGCATGTACATTTGACACCCAGTGGTTGAACATGGTATTGCACTCCTGGTTCAAAACATACACAGGCGCAGGTTGCCAGATTGATGACCCCAACAGGAGTGTGTCTGAGTATCAACCCTAAAGGCTGATTTAAGTCGTGTTGTAATTAAAAGCAACGGCACACAATTAAATTAGTTTTTGTCCTAACCACCACCTGATATTTATATTGTAGAAACGGCTTCTATTTCTCACAGCTGAACAACAGAAAACTGACAATGATCAGCGTAGGTGCACCTCATGTACGTTATTCAGTGTTAAATGCAGATAATGTGAGCTTGAATGCCATTTAACGTGACATTTATTGCCATACTACTGAAAGCAGCAGCAGATCGTTCAGCTCAGATCTGGAAAATACAATAAACTGTTTGAGATTGAACTTCAGAACTGTGACTCAGTGCAAACCGACACATATCTGTGATTCAGCATCTACATTTAATAATGTTAAAGAGGTTTAATATGTATTAATTACATTAGAAACCTTACCATTTCATGAGTGAGTGCACTATTCTGTGCTTCTGAATGGCTGTATTTACATTTCTGTCGTGTTTCATCTGGTGCAAACACCCAAACTGCTCATCACTGCATATCTCGTCAGGTAGCGTGTTGTTAGGATACGGGGTTACAATGTAACCCCTAATTTTTACGTTTATAATATTTAGATTATTTGCTAATTAATAACCACCTCATGTGGAACTCTGAATCTGCTTCTCATTTTGGAGTCTACTACTGTCCACCTGAGGTCGCATTTTGGTCAAGTATGCATGCTTTGAGGGCCTTCCCAACTGAATGAATGAATGAAATACGCTGTTTTCCACCATCTGGCAACCCAGGCATTGGGTGGGTTAAACCAGAGGTTTTCAAACTTTTAGGACACACGCCCCTCCAAGTTTGTCCAATTTCACTCACGAAAATTTGGCCGGTTTTCGGACTTTCCGTGACCGTCATCCCCCCTGGGATGACTGGGTGGATCTTTTTGAATTTCGCCGGGTTTTGGATAGCTTTTGGGCTGGAATCAGTCAGCTACATCTGGCAACACTGATCAAGAAATGCAGAAGTTTTTTTTCTTCCCATTCAGCGTGCGCTATCAAATTCTATTAAAACATCACCAGTCCTTACTAAATATTCACATCTAATACCCTAGTTTGTCATGGGGGCATGAATGAAATGTTCACGAGTGAAAGTGCCGAACTGCAGTTAAAGTCGAAAAATTAAAGATGAAACACCCAAAATTACATGAGACTCTGCAGGAAACGTGGATATCCTGGTGACGCAACATTCAAAAAGCCCTTCATGTAACACCTTAATTATATTATTGTCTTATTCAGATTAAGGCAAATAACTATTACAGATGTCCATGTAAATGTAGCCAGTATGTCTTCATGTCGTATGTTTTCAAAGAAAGTGAAAGATCCAGAAGGGCGTCCTGCTGATTTGATTCAGAAGGGCACTTTTTTATCAGACGCTCACCGGTTTCATTCATCGTCATTCATTTTAAAAAGCACCTGCTCCATTTTATTTGTATATATTTTACTGGAACGCATAAACTCTACAGGTGCCAGATAGTTCAATGTGGAGCTAACATTAATCAGATTCACTCTAGTGAACGAATAAAAACCGTCATCATAATTTACTGGAGTGCACGCCTCAAATTCTCGTGCCCCCCTAAATAGGTGCTGGCACCCTCCTGGTGGAGCGCGCCCCACAGTTTGAAAACCCCTGGGTTAAACCAACCAAAACAAAGACAGCGTTTCGGCACGTAACGCACATTCTCAAAGAAGAATATCTGACTTCAGCATTGTTTTTCAGAGAAACAAGAATGTTCACTGAGCATGTTTCTGAAATATCTGCAATTATATGATGGTGTTTTTATGCTTTAGAGTCAGAAACTTACATACAGCACCTTTAATGTTCAAATGTGGTTTCTGAAGTATTGATCAAATGTGCATTATTTGTCACGGTTGAGATTTTCGTTCAGTTCTTGAAAGCAGCACAGTGCAGTTGTTGAAATAACACCTTAAACTTTCAATTCGAGCACTTTAGAGGAGCGGCGTTTGTTTTTAAGCACTTTCCAGGCCTTGAATTCATCTGTCTGAAACTCAAGTACTTTCAAGAAGCAAGGGAACCCTGTATTTGATTAAAAAAATAGTAATAACCCAGGGTTTTGTCCATATTTGACCCAAAATTGGGTTGAAACAACTGTGCATTTTTTAGAGTGTAGCATCACACTGTTCTGTCTGTACCTCTTGAGAAATGTGCCGCTCCAGACAGTCTTTGTTTGGGAGAGCTGGAAATGGGATGTGCGTCCACTGCTCTGGAATTTTCCCTGTGTTTGGGCCAGGTGTCTGCATGCAGGTGGGCCGCTCAGAGGAATGAGGTTTATAACTGCAGGCCGTGTTTGAAGCTGCACTTCCTGGTGTGTCTTTCAGCAAATAAACAGACCACGGCGGTGCACATGATGGCTAAGTGAGTGGCAAGAGGTGAAAATCCACTGGAAAAGAAAAAAGAAGAAGAGAATGGAGAGGGATTATTCATGTGCATGTGTTGAAGAGCCACAGACAGCTGCTGTTTCTCCTGCTTGAGTGCTGAACAAAACCACTATTAAACTGGTTAAATAGCCAACAGAGTCAAAATTAGATTTTTTTTACAATAAGGTTTCATTAGTGCATATATTTATGAACATGCACTAATTATGAACAATACATGTAGCTGTTGTTATTAATCATAGTTCTACATTTACTAATGCATTAACATTTAAATGCATGCTTGTTAACATTTAATGCACAGCGAACTAACAATGAACAACTATTTTCATTAACTATTGCTAACTAGCATGAACAAATACTGCAATAAAGGCATTGTTCATGTTAGTAAATGCATTAACTAACATTAATTAACACAACCTTATTGTAAAGTGTTACCGACTGTGCTTATGCAGTACAATTTTAAGGAAAGATCATGCTTCGTGAAGACATTTAGTAAATGTCCTACCCTAAATACAGTATATCAAACATTAAGGTAACACTTTAAAACAGGGGTCACCAATCTCGGTCCTGGAGGGCCGGTGTCCCTGCTGAGTTTAGCTCCAACTTGCCTCAACACACCTGCCTGGGTGTTTCAAGTACACCTAGTAAGACCTTGATTAGCTTGTTCAGGTGTGCTTGATTAGGGTTGGAGCTAAAATCTTCAGGACACCGGCCCTCCAGGAACAAGTTTGGTGACCCTTGCTTTAAAATAATAGTCCATTAATCTATGGATTTTCTAACAACTGTAGTAATACATTTATTATGGTATTTATTCATCTTTGTTAACGTTAATAAATGTTAAGTTAAATAACATTAGTTACAAATAAACTTGAATTAAATAATTTAGCTACATTCATTGTCTAGAAGTGTGTTACGCATGGTCAAATGATGGCTATTGCTTGCTTTAAAGTACTCTCCACCATGCTTTTGGTGGGACGGAGGGATTTTGATGTCAGAAAAAACTGAAGTGAAGTGCGCCCACATGGATCACAGACCGGGACAGGGGTGTGTGTGTGATGGCCCGCAGGTCCAGCTAAACAATCCTGGGACGGTTAATGAGGCTTTGTGTTGTTTATAGGTGTCGAGACGGCAGCAAATCTTCCGACGTTTTGTTGGAAACTCTGCAGGTCAGACCGTCACGCTCTTTTATCATGTAAAAAAGGAGATTTTCTCTGTCAGCTATGCTGCTTTTTTGTTCAATGCAAAACTCTACACGGCAGCACGGTGGCTCGGTTGTTAGCACTGTGGCCTCACAGCAAGAAGGTCGCTAGTTTGAGACCCGGGTGAGTCAGTTGGTGTTTCTGTGTGGAGTTTGCATGTTCTTCCCGTGTTGGTGTGGGTTTCCTCCGGGTGCTCCGATTTCCCCCACAGTCCAAACACATGCGCTATAGGGGAACTGATGAACTAAATTGGCTGTAGTGTGTGGGTGAATAAGTGTGTATGGGTGTTTCCCAGTACTGGGTTGCGGCTGGAAGGGCACCCGCTGTGTAAAACATATGCTGGAATAGTTGTCAGTTCATTCAGCTGTGGCCTAACAGCTCAGTTTTTTCACATTATATTTTTCACATTTACATGAAACCATTCATGCACATTTCTGTTCACTAAAAAACCGAGAAGCTTCTAATCAGATCAAATATTAAGTAATTATAGTTTTATAAACAACACAGGGTTGATGCATTCTGAGAGTTAAGATGTTTAAATACTTGTATTGTAAACACAGGAGTAAAGATCCTGAGGCAGTGCTGGATGGTGTGATGTTTTACGTGCAGACAGTTCTCTTCCACACCTGACCACAGTTTGACTCTTTCTTTGGTTTCATCTGTTTGGCTGTTTCTGGTCTGGGATGATTGTTATGATCTATGCTCTGCTCACTTCAGCCAGTCACTACAAACAGTCAGAAATACATCCCCAGGACAAATATAGAGATATTGTTTCTACTCTGTTATTGTTAAAGCATCCACTGGAACTGTTTGAGTAAAAGCACTTCAGCTTATTTCAGAAAAACACAGGAACAGTTCAGAGAAATCACTACAACTACACTGAAATAAATGATCCAATTATTCGTCCTGTTTGCCAGTATAATTATCTGGGAAGATATTTAGAGGCTGTTTCTCAATATGTGTTCTTCAGCGATTTTACGTCCTCGTGTTCTCCTGTAACATCATCATCAATCGCCAAATTCAGTTCCAATACTCAAGACCCCAAGAACAGAGGACGCGTGAAACTTCCCGGATGTGTTCTTGATATCGAGGACGCACCGATGCAGACTTGGGCGCCGAACTCACTCTAGAAGTCCCAGAAGTCAACGCAACTGGAGGTGGGAAGCGCAGCATTTTATATAGGTTTATTATTAAAGTTCAGAGATATCACTTATTTATCTCAGGAGTTTCTCTAAATGAAACGGTGAATATAAACATATATAGGAATAAACGCATTAAAGGGTCACGAAACACCGAAACACATGTGTTGAGCTGTTGACAGTCATAAGTGTGTCCCACGCTGCTATAAACACTATTAGGACACATATATCGCACTAAAAAGTGAAAATTGGTTGTTTTTGCGTTATTTTAAGCAAATTCGTTCTTCCGGTTTGAAACTAATTTTTGAAGCTGCGTCACGGCCATGAGATACTTGGGTGTAAATCCAGAGAGGAGAGTGGCTGTCTGTCTTTTCTAGGACGTTCTGACGTATCTGAGTGTGCTGCATTAGTTCATGAGAAAGACGTGCTTCAAACCAATCAGCGCGCTCTATTGTGTATGACGTGAAACTTCATTAATATGCATGATAGCTCCGGAGACTGTTTACCAGTTTACACTGTTCAGACGGCAGAGAGACGCCACGTTGTGCTGCCAAAACAAGTGAAAGTACAAGAATTTCAAGACAAAATTCGTAGGTGTTATTAGTGTGTTGCAACGAAGGTTTTGTTTTCATTTTCCCTTTATGAGAGAGCAGCTGGACTCGCGTGTGGATTACAGTGCACGCGGCACGCGACAGAAACGCGTTTGTAAGGAACATTGTTTACCCGAGAGCTTTTTCTCATCTGGAAATGGTGAAATCCGGATTTGTCGCTCGTCTCCTTTTAATAAAGACACAGCTCCAGTTTGATTGTCTGTCTACAGATTTGGTAAGTGTTTGCAGTGCAGTGCCCTTTGTTTAAATGCTGCTCTCCGAGTGTAAACATGTAAACACAATCTATTCCCGTCGTGCAGGATTTTCACTGCATTTTGTGACAGGATAGTCTATACACACACGGCTTTCTGACGCTACCTACCGAGTACGTAAGTTACAGAGAAATGCGGAGGATTTTTTTCTCTTATTCGCCGTATTAAATCAGCCTCTGTGTGTTTGTTTTTCCTGTCAAACTTACCGCGTGCCCAAATGGAAACTCCCTTCTATGCAAAATCTTATCCTCTTTCCCTCCCCCGACACTCCCACACTCCCAGAGCTGGACACGCCCAACTTTCCTGACTTTTTTTAAAACAGAGGTGTGAAAACACCCTGCTGAGACAGGGGGTTTCGTGGCCCTTTAAGGGAGTTTATTTGCCGAAATTCATATTAAAATCAGTTTTATTTATATTATGCAACGTATATTTGTAAAGTCTTTATGCAAAGTATACATTGTGAAAAGGGGAAAAACAATAAATCGCTGTGTGAATGCTGTAATGTTTACCCATTCTCCATTAAAAACGCGTGAAAGTCACGTAACCATCGGGAAGAACGCAGCATCTCATTTCTCACAGAACGCATTCTCGTGGTCTTCCGAGTTCGTTCTTCTGAGGTGACCTGGCAAGACCGGTCTTCACAAGAACGCAAGTCCGTTGTCTGCGTTCTTGGAATTGAAAAACAGCCAGAGTTTATGCTTAGAACAAGATAAAAACAAATCAATAGGATCAAAAAATACATTATATTTATATAAAAAAAACATTTCATTTTTAACATATAACATATGCATTTTTATAATAATGCATTTCACAAAAATACATTTGAAAAACTGTACAACAGCACGCACATCCCTCTTAACTGGGTGATCAGCCAAAAACGCAACAGGTGCAAAATTATAAATTCAACCAAGGCGACAACACCAAAGCTCCAAAAATACAAATGTATTAAATTAAAAAGGTGTGACACGCTTTGTGTCAGCCTTTTTATTCATTCATTCATTTTCTTGTCGGCTTTGTCCCTTGCGGGGTCGCCACAGCGGAATGAACCGCCAACCTATCCAGCACGATTTTACGCAGCGGATGCCCTTCCAGCCGCAACCCATCTCTGGGAACTTCCACACACACATTCACACTCATACACTATGGACAATTTTAGCTTACCCAATTCACCTGTACTGCATGTCTTTGGACTGTGGGGGAAACCGGAGCACCCGGAGGAAACCCACGCGAACCCAGGGAGAACATGCAAACTCCACACAGAAACGCCAACTGACCCAGCCTAGCCGAGGTTCGAACCTGCGACCCAGCGACGTTCTTGCTGTGAGGCAACAGCACTACCTACTGCGCCACTGGGTTGCCCTCAGCCTTTTTAATTTAATAAATTTCTATTTTTGGAGCTTTGGTGTTGCCGCCTTGGTTGAATTTACAAAAATACATTTGAAATCGTATCTTGCGTCAGCTAAATCTTGATGGAAGAATGACGAGATACTTGCTCTGGGAAAAATTTATGAAAACAGAAAAACAGAACAAAAGCTGGAAAAATAAACAAACTAATCACAAACTAATTTCGAGAGGAGCACGTGATATAATCGACCACAGCTGGTCTCTCATCTACAATCATTAGTCAGCCAATCAGATTAATCCAAACTCACTATAAGTAGCCCAGCTAAAATTACTCCCTTATCTTCGTTTTCCGAAGAAACCCCCCATCCACCCCTTCTCCCCCTTTCTTTCTTTCTTTACCACTGGGAGCTCTCGAGAACCACCTGATCTCGTACTCCCCGTACATCCTCAATCGACCAGGCAGGAGCCATGGGCTCAATTATCTCCGAGCTCAGGGTTCTCTCCCAGGACAGCATGCCAAACCTGCTAATAGCGTCAAGCAATATCTAAGTGTGAACTCTTGATATAAATAAATAATAATACTATTAATTGTTGTTATTATATTCACATATTGACAGCTGTTGAATGCTGATTATATATGATTCATCAGCAATATCTCTGATTAATCAGCAGCTGAAACGGAGATTAACTAGAGTTTCATAAGACAAAGTTAATGTAACTATATTTTGTAATGAAAAAGATGAACAAATCTAGAACTCTCCATGCTCGGCTGCTGTACATCTGTCATAAAGCTCTTCATTTTTCTAAAACACACTGTATGCAAACACACCCGTATGCCAGCCTCTGCAAACAAGCACTTTTCTGTCTCCGTCTGAACACTCACACACACACACACACAAACACACACACACACACACACACACACACACACACACACACACACACACACACACACACACACACACACACTCGTCCACTATCAGCAAACACATCTCTGCTGCCACCGGCCAGGACCTGCAATGAGGTCATGAGTGCTTTCAATCAGGTCCTCTCCTGAGCTGTTCTCACGGGCCGCTGTTGATTCTGCTTCAGGAGGCTCTGGACGCTTTGAAGAGTTAACGCAAAGCTACAAACAGAAGACGAGGGCTGTGTTTACACTCCCGGCGACTCCCTGAGATCCTTCAGTCCTGACCCGCTCACATCCTAATAATAATCTTATTTCAATTAATACTTTAGTTTGGGCAGGGCTGGGTTACTGATTACAAACTACACAACAAAATATGTAGTCTGTATTATAATCTTTAGATAAAGTTCACTGCACGCTGAGTCTGAAACATTTTCAGAAATAAATATCACAAAATGTGTCGATCACATGTACACACTGCTTTTAACAACTTTCATCCAACATGAAAATATTTGGATCAAGTTCGTTTGTTCAGTTTTTACAGCAGACTCAAGCATTGTAAGTGTTGTTTAGAGACAACATACAAGTGAACGCATTTTAGGGTGAACTATCCTTTTAAGTCGACCCACATAATTCTTCACTACAGGTTTCCTTAAAGTGACAGATCACCCAATAATGAACATTCTGTCATCATTTACTCTCTCTTGTTTAAAACCTTTATGAGTTTTTTTTCTCTTGAACACAGATGATATTTTGAAAAACACTCTAAACATTGAATTTCATAGTATTTGTTTTTCCTACAATGGAAGTCAATGGTTACCAGTTTCCAACATTCTTCAAAATATCTTCTTTTGTGTTCAACAGTAAAAAGAAACTCGTAAAGGTTTGAAACAAGTAAAGGGTGATAAATGATGACAGAAATGTCATTTTTAGGTGTTAGGACAATTCATACATGTCTTCCCTACAGGTTCCCTTAAAGTGACAGATCAGCCAATAATGAAATATCTCTCATTTACTCATGCTTGTTTCAAACTTTTATCATTTTCTGTCTTCTGTTGAACACAAAAGATGATATTTTGAAAACGCTGAAAACCTGTACCCATTGACTTCCATAGTAACATTCTTCAAAATATCTTCTTTTGTGTTCAACAGTGGAAAGATACATTTCGGTAACACTTTATTTTGATGGTCCATTTGAGTATTAGTAGACTGTCTGCTTGATATCTGTTGATACTGACATTTAACAGTCCTTCAACAGACATTTAACTGACTATAAGAAACTTTGCAATTACATGTCAACTTACACTAACCCAAACCCTAACCCCAACCTAACAGTCTACTTATAATCTAATGAGAATTAGTTGCAATGTAACTTAAATTCAACAAACGGACCGTCAAAATAAAGTGTGACCTACATTTCTTTACTACAGGTTCCCTTAAAGTGACAGATCACCCAATAATGAAAATTGTATCATCATCTAGGGGAGTGCGGGGCACAAAGTAACGCGGGGTTAAATGTAATACGGGGTTTTAAGGTATTTGCTCAGGGTTAACCATGGCATGCTTCCGAGGTTTTCACCACAGTGTCGGCAGACGGCTTCCTGCCAATTATTGAAAAAGTTCGGTGAAATTTGGATGAGAAACATAGGAGAAACCATTTTTGCAACATCAAAGTATTTTTTACTATACTCTTTATATATATATATATATATATATATATATATATATATATATATATATATATATATATATATATATATATATATATATATATATATATATCGGTGAAAGTATGTACGTAAAATCTTATATTGTTGTGATCACCATCTTCTAGGCTAAAAGATGAAACCATTTTGAAAGATGTATGAAACACACAGAGACTGCTAGCCAGCTTTGAGGAAAACATGACACAGCGGGGTTAGTTGTAACAGAATGTTATGATTAAGCCAACCACTGTTGGACACCAACTAAACTAACACAATAATGTTCTGAATTTTGAGTGTAATGTTGAGAACTTTTTAAATAAACGTTTTTTAATAGAAAATATTGTTTTAATAGACAAAAAAATATTTTAATGCTAATAATGCAAATAAATGCATTGTATAATAATGGATAATAATGCAAATAGATTCAGATGTGTTTATCCAATAAACAAAATAAATAAATAAACATGCTGTGCTATGTAGAATCATAGACTGTAAAAGATATGGACGTAGTATCCGTGATGTCACCCATAGGTTTCTGAACACTGCAAAAGAAGCCACAAGTAGGCGCGGCCAACCGTCGCCATTTTGTTAGCGCGTCATCCCACCAAACGCGGCATACCAAATAAGGGCAAAGAGGCGGAGAGTGAGCGGAGCTACAGACGCATGCTTGATTCTCAGCATTTTGCTTAGACCTGGATTAAAACAGACTTATTACTTTGGGAGAACGCTTAATACTTCATTACCTGTGACTCGTTTGTGTTCTGACCACATGTGCTTGGTTGTACACTATATTAATAAAGTGTTTAGACTTTTAAAAACACTGTTGTAACACATTGAGCCACTAAACATTGTTCTTATGACGTTTTATGACAGGAGGAAAACGCGAATTACTATCAAACACTTCAGATATAGTCTGTGTTAGTAAATGCAAGGCTGTTTATAAAATCCAGCACTAACACTGTATGACAACGCTTCAGATGACTGTTTTATAGCCTACAACTCATCAATCTGTCAGATTCTGGAGTGCAATACTGGTCTAAAGAACATTTAAATGATAAATGATCTTAAATAAAACAAATACATTTATAGAGATGGTATAGAAGTATATCATTTCACTCACCTGTGAAATGGAGGCAACTTGAACGGTTTGTAAGCACAATTAAGTCCACACAGCATGCCATATCATCTGATAATTGCAGGAAATAATTCCAAAAGGCAAATGAAGGTGTAAAGAAACATTAAACAAAACAAATACACGATTTATTTGCCGAGATCAGCGGCTAATTAGCCAGAATCAGCTGAGGTGACGAGACAGCGACCAGCGAGACCTAGCTGTCACTCAAGTGGCCACGCCCTAAATTATGCAAACTTAATATAACCTAATAAAAACGAAACGGATGAGTTATAAAAAATTCACCCCCCTCAGAGTTGTCATGAAGGGTAATCATAGCTATATGCACCAAAGCCATCGTTTGTACCAGGCTGTAAACATGTTTTTATCAGCTGTAAAAATGGCCAATTTACCAATGCAGAAAGAAAGCCCTTGGACTTCCTGGAGCCAGCCCCCCAGGCGAGTCGATGAACTGCAGTTTTAGTTACTTCCGTATTGGCTTCCCGAGGGAGAGCGGGAGGTTGCCGCTTGTGTAGAATAAACCAGAAATGAGCCGATTACTGAGGAAATACAGCTACTATTTAAAGTAAACTGAATTTAAATTAATTGTGTGAAATCTGAGTTACTACTAACCCCCTGTCTGTTACAACTTGCCCCGCAGGTGGGGTAAATAGTAACATTTATAATCCTGGCACTTTTGGCAGTACTGCACAGAAACCACAGGTCCGGCGATCATAATTCCAGTGCTCATTAATAGGAGAGGCTTGTGTGTTGTTGGTAAACAAATCTGGTTTGTCTAACCTCATTACTTTGTTCATTATTTGACCAAAACCAAAAAGTGTTACGTTGTGCCCCGCTCCGCTCTACTCTCCCTTTACTTCTTTCAAACCTTTATGAGTTTCTGTTTTCTGTTGAACACAAAAGATGATTTTTTTGGAAAAACCTGTAACCATTGACTTTTATAGAATTTGTTCATCCTACATTGGAAGTCAATGGTTACAGGTCTCCAACATTCTTCAGAATATCTTCTTTTGTGTTCAACAGAAGAAGAAGGTTTAAAACAAGTAAAGACTGAATAAATGATGACTTTGATTTTGGGGTGAACTATCTACTTAAATTGACCCATATATTTCTTTACTACAGGTTCCCTTAAAGTGACAGATCACCCAGTAATGAAATCTCTGTAATTTACTCTCCCTTTCCTTGTTTCAATCCTTAATGAGTTATGTCTTTTCTAATAGCAGATATTTTGAAAATCCTGAAAACCTGCAACCATGGGAATCCGTTTGTTTTTTCTACAATGAAAGTCAATGGTAACAGGTTTCCAACATTCTTCAAACTAACTTCTTTTGTGTTCAAGAGAAGAAAGAAACTCATGAAGGTTTTAAACAAGTAAAGACTGCATAAACAGAGGTGTAAAGAGTACCTGAAAACCATACTTGAGTAAAAGTACAGATACCTTACTGTAGAAATTACTCCATTACAAGTTACAAGTCACCAATTCCAATAAGACTTGAGTAAAAGTATTAAAGTATCCGACTTTAAAAGAACTTAAGTATTTTACTCATACTGAATGTAAAACACAAACTCACAGCTAAATGCACTTGATGCAAAATGTATAATTTCAGTGATACATTTATTCACATTGCACAAAAAATAAAATAAGCTAAAATATAGTCATGTCGCAGTGTTTTTGCCATATCAGTAACTGTATTAATTTTTGGTAACATTATACTTACGATACCATTGTAAAGTCAGACATAATTTGACTAAACTCACATTAAATAGACTCTTACCTCAATGTGTTTCTCAAATTTGAAGATAAATTCTTAAAGCACTTATTTTCGTGGTTCGTGGCAAACAAAGTAGACACTGCATCCTGTAAGAGCCATTCTGTATATCGGCAAATGAAAACATTTCTTTCAGATAAGGCCATGGATGATCATCAGTGCTGGCACTGCTTGATGTGCCGGCTTCAGCTTCATCACTGGCTGCAGCCATGTCGCTAATTAAACACCTGGTATTAGGCAAGCTGCTAATTCACATTTACGTGATTTAGCCAAGCGGCAACCTCTCGCTCTCCCTCGGGAAGCCAATACGGAAGTAACTAAAACTGCAGTTCATCGACTCGCCTGGGGGGCTGGCTCCAGGAAGTCCAAGGGCTTTCTTTCTGCATTGGTAAATTGGCCATTTTTACAGCTGATAAAAACATGTTTACAGCCTGGTACAAACGATGGCTTTGGTGCATATAGCTATGATCACCCTTCATGACAACTCTGAGGGGGGTGAATTTTTTTATAACTCATCCGTTTCGTTTTTATTAGGTTATATTAAGTTTGCATAATTAAGGGCGTGGCCACTTGAGTGACAGCTAGCCCTGCTGGTCGCTGTCTCGTCACCTCAGCTGATTCTGGCTAATTAGCCGCTGAGCTCGGCATACACATCGTGTTTTTGTTTTGTTTAATGTTTCTTTACACAGTCATTTGCCTTTTGGAATTATTTCCTGCAATTATCAGATGATATGGCATGCTGTGTGGACTTAATTGTGCTTACAAACCGTTCAAGTTGCCTCCATTTCACAGGTGAGGGAATTTATATGCTTATATACCATCTCTATAAATGTGTTTGTTTTATTTAAGATCATTCATCATTTAAATGTTCTTTAGAGCAGTATTGCACTCCAGAATCTGACAGATTGATGAGCTGTAGGCTCCAGAACAGTCATCTGAAGCGTTGTCATACAGTGTTAGTGCTGGATTTTATAAACAGCCTTGCATTTACTAACACAGACTATATCTGAAGTGTTTGATAGTAATTTGCGTTTTCCTCCTGTCATAAAACGTCATAAGAACAATGTTTAGTGGCTCAATGTGTTACAACAGTGTTTTTAAAAGTCTAAACACTTTATTAATATAGTGTACAACCAAGCACGTGTGGTCAGAACACAAACGAGTCACAGGCAATGAAGTATTAAGCGTTCTCCCAAAGTAATAAATCCGTTTTAATCCAGGGCCAAGCAAAATGCTGAGAATCCAGCATGTGTCTGTAGCTCCACTCACTCTCCGCCTCTTTGCCCTTATTTGGTATGCCGCGTTTGGTGCGATGACGCGCAGACAAAATGGCGACGGTTGGCCGCGCCTACTTGTGGCTTCTTTTGCAGTGTTCAGAAACCTATGGGTGACGTCACGGATACTACGTCCATATCTTTTACAGTCTATGGATTTAGCCCATAAATAGCATACAGTACCTTCAGCACCCTGCAGATGGCGATATCGCCTCATCCGCCCAACAAATTAGCTGTGGTAGATCAAGATGCCGACTTGTCGTGCACAATCACAATGTAATGAGTAACGGTAAGCGTCCGTTCAAATGTAGTGGAGTAAAGAGTACATATATTCAATCAAAAATGCAGTCAAGAGTAAAAGTTGCTTATATTTTTGATACTCACAAGTACATAGTAGCCAAAAAAATACTTAAGTAAAGTAACGAAGTCCATTTACTCAAGTACTTTACACCACTGTGCATAAATGATGACAGAAATGTCATTTTTGGGTGAACTATCTACTTAAGTTGACCCATATATTTCTTCACTACAGGTTTCCTTAAAGTGACAGATCACCCAATAATGACAATTCTGTGATCATTAACTGTGCGTCCACACCGAAGGCGGTAAAATCGTCAAAGGTCGCTCTGGCAACAACGCTGTCTACCTTCAGCTCCGGCGGCGAGAGCATCAAAATTCAATACACTGATCTCGTATTTAAAGGGGCCGTTGCAGCATATCATATCAGGTACAATCCCGCATAAAACATGCTTTCTAGCGTGAACATGTTTTAATCAAATTTACTTAACAATTGGAATATCAAGTCGCATGTGGTGTGGCTTTGCTCCACTTAATTATCCAGTGTGTCCATATGCCTGAAATATCCTGAAGCAGCAATGCTGTTTTGTATTGTCGCAAGAGATTCACGCTTTTTTAAAGAAGAAAATAATAACATGAATGCACATCAGTAAATCACCAGTAACTTTTTTAATGTATGTTCCTGTAAGAAAGCCTTGGCTGTTTCTCAATTTCAAGAACGCAGAGAAGGAACTTGCGTTCTTGTGGAGACCGGTCTTGCCAGGTGTCCTCTGAAGAACGAACTCGGGAGACCACGAGAACAGAGAACGCGTCCTGTGAGGAATGAGATGCTGCGTTCTTCCTGGTGGTCATGTGACCTTCACGTGTTTTAAATGCATTATTATTTAAACATTTCAGCATTCATACAACAACTCATTGTTTTTCCCCTTTTCAAAATATATACTCTGCATAAAAACATTATAAATATACGCTGCACAATATAAATAAAACAGATTTTATTATGAATTTCAGCAAACAAACACTCTTAATGTGTTTATTCCTTTAGGATGTCCATGCTAATGTTTATATTCACCGTTTCATTTTAGAAAAACTCCTGAGGTAAATAAGTGATATCTCTGAACTTTAATAATAAATCTAAATAAAGTGCTGCACTTCCCACCTCCAGTCGCAATGATTTCTGGGACTTCAAGAGCGAGATCGGTGCTCAAGTCTGCATCGGTGCGTCCTCGATATCAAGAACACATCCGGGAAGTTTCACGCGTCCTCCGTACTTGCGGTCTTGAGTATTGGAACTGAACTTTGGCAGCTGATGATGACGTTACACGAGAACACGAGACCGCTGAAGAACGCATATTGAGAAACAGCCCTTGTAAATAACTGGAAATCCGGCGACTGTAATATTAAACCCTTGGGAACAACTGTGGTCGTAACCAAAGTTTACAGGACTGTGCTCTCTGGACTTCTTTCAAGCGGTGGACTTCTACATTCTGATTGGTTGCCGCCGAACTGCGTCATAGCTCATTACCATAAAGTTGACTTGATTTCAACTCTCATCGACGCTCACACCAGTAAAGACGCGCCGCGCTGCTCCTCCCCCCTTATCACCGCCGGCTCCCATTGAAAATGAATGACTTCCGGCTACTTTGATGCTCGCGCCGCTTTCGGTGTGAACGCACAGTTACTCTCTCTTTACTTGTTTCAACCCTTAACGGGTTTCTTTCTTCTCTAAATGCAGATGTTTTGAAAATCCTGAAAACCTGCAACCATTGGAATTCGTTCTACAATGGGAGTCAATGGTTACTGGTTTGCAACATTCTTCAAATGATCTTCTTATGTGTTTCTAACCACTTAATCAAATAATGAGTAAATGAGTGTGAACTGTCCCTTTAACCTCATAACTACAGCACTTTCTGCAGCGGAGGAGTTTTGATCTCTGGGCTTTGATACGAGCAGGTTTATCTGCGGCTCCAGCTGATATCTACAGTAATATCAATACAGCGAAAACGCCCTGAATATAAACAGCTCTTCTCTGCTCTGACCCTGTGGAGTTTGGCATCCGCCAGGAAATCCAATCCGTCCATTTATTAGTTCCCGAAGGCCGTGTTGTTGCAAGAATCAGGGATGAAAAAAAGGCGACAGGATTAGTGCCACAGCAAGACAAACATGCGCCAAGCGTTATTTCCCTGCATTAAAGACAGCGGCTGGTGTTTCTGCACACCCTTTCCTCTGCTCCTGCAGATCCAGTTACGCTTTATTTTGTAGACTTCAAATGCGCTCTTTACTCCTGCGCTTTAATGTAATAAAGCACTTGAGCATGAGTAAAGAGTCTCCGCCAACGCTTTCTGGCCACATTTGTGCGATTTCCCTCTTTATCTCCCTTTCATTGCATGTTTGAAGAGATTTCAGTTCTGCTGATTTGTGTGTGTGTATGTGTGTGTGTGTGTGTCAGATAAAAGTCAGATGGAAAATATAACTCCAGTATATTCAACAGCACTTTTCCATTTGGAGGTCAGTCGTGAACAGAAGCTGTTGTCCGAACGCCAACAAAAATCTGCGCTTTAGCAAGTGACACAATTATTCCATGTTTTCTCTGTTTTAACACGGAAGTCGAGAGTCTTGTGCTAAATTTACACACCGCAGAGGAGGCACAGACGCACCTCTGATGTGGCAATTATGTGTCTTTACACGTCGAGTGTTAATGCTGCTCTGAGGTGGCATAAATGCATTTACTAAAGCTGTAATCTGAGTTCAAGCAGGAATAACGCAGTCTGGACTTTACAGCTATTTAAATCCACCTTTGGTTATCACGATCAGAGCTCGACCTGCTCCTACTTTATATTACAGAGGTGAAGTCAAAATGATTTGCCCTCTTGTGAACTTTTAAAGTGCTGTTTAACAGAGAGAAGATTTAATTCAACATATTTTTAAAGATAATAGTTTATTAATATCTCTATCGGTCAGTCGGTCGGTCGGTCGGTAGTTCGGCCGGTCGGTCTATCTATCTATCGCCTCCAAGACGCTAATTCCCTATTCCCTACAGTAGTCCACTAATATAGTCTAGGAGAGAAGGAAGCGAGTGAGTGAATTGGTGCACTTACGGGATGTGTTTTGCTGTTCCCTCAGATGGACTGATTGTGTGCACATCAAATACTGGCTGCTCCCTCAAATAGTACACTATTAAGGGTATAAGGGCGATTTTGGATACAGTACAGTAGTGCACTAATATAGTTCACTTGAAGGAGTGAAGAAAGCAAGTGATTGAACTGGAGCACTACTGAGTGCACTTAAGGGATGTGTTTTGTTGTATCTAAAATCACCCTAGACTCTCATTCACTATTCCCTACAGTAGTTCACTAATTTAATCCACTTGAAGGAGTGAATAAAAAGAGTGACTGAACTGGAGCACTACTGAGTGCACTTAAGGGATGTGTTTTGTTATATCTAAAATCACCCTAGACTCTCATTCACTATTCCCTACAGTTAGTTCACTAATTTAATCCACTTGAAGGAGTGAATAAAGCAAGTGAATGAACTAGAGCACTACTGAGTGCACTTAAGGGATGTGTTTTGTTGTATCTTAAATCACCCTAGACTCTCATTCACTATTCCCTACAGTTAGTTCACTAATTTAATCCACTTGAAGGAGTGAATAAAGCAAGTGAATGAACTAGAGCACTACTGAGTGCACTTAAGGGATGTGTTTTGTTGTATCTAAAGTCACCCTAGACTCTCATTCACTATTCCCTACAGTAGTTCACTAATTGAATCCACTTGAAGGAGTGAATAAAGCGAGTGATTGAACTGGAGCACTACTGAGTGCACTTAAGGGATGTGTTTTGTTGTATCTAAAATCACCCTAGACTCTCATTCACTATTCCCTACAGTAGTTTACTAATTTAATCCACTTGAAGGAGTGAATAAAAAGAGTGAGTGAACAGGAGCCCTACTGAGTGCACTTAAGGGATGTGTTTTGTTGTATCTAAAATCACCCTAGACTCTCATTCACTATTCCCTACAGTAGTTCACTAATTTAATCCACTTGAAGGTGTGAATAAAAAGAGTGACTGAACTGGAGCACTACTGAGTGCACTTAAGGGATGTGTTTTGTTATATCTAAAAGACTCTCATTCACTATTCCCTACAGTAGTTCACTAATTTAATCCACTTGAAGGAGTGAATAAAGCAAGTGATTGAACTGGAGCACTACTGAGTGCACTTAAGGGATGTGTTTTGTTATATCTAAAAGACTCTCATTCACTATTCCCTACAGTAGTTCACTAATTTAATCCACTTGAAAGAGTGAATAAAGCGAGTGATTGAACTGGAGCACTACTGAGTGCACTTAAGGGATGTGTTTTGTTGTATCTAAAATCCCCCTAGACTCTCATTCACTATTTCCTACAGTAGTTCACTAATTTAATCCACTTGAAGGAGTGAATAAAGAGAGTGATTGAACTGGAGTACTACAGAGTGCACTTAAGGGATGTGTTTTGTTGTATCTAAAATCACCCTAGACTCTCATTCACTATTCCCTAAAGTAGTTCACTTATTTAATCCACTTGATAGAGTAAATAAAGAGAGTGATTGAACTGGAGCACTACTGAGTGCACTTAAGGGATGTGTTTTGTTGTATCTACAATCACTCTATCCTCTCATTCACTATTTCCTACAGTAGTTCACTAATTTATTCCACTTGAAGGAGTGAATAAAGCGAGTGATTGAACTGGAGCACTACTTAGTGCACTTAAGGGATGTGTTTTGTTATATCTAAAATCACCCTAGGCTCTCATTCACTATTCCCTAAATAGTTCACTTATTTAATCCACTTGATAGAGTAAATAAAGAGAGTGATTGAACTGAAGCACTACTGAGTACACTTAAGGGATGCGTTTTGTTATATCTAAAAGACTCTCATTCACTATTTCCTACAGTAGTTCACTAATTTAATCCACTTGAAGGAGTGAATAGAGCAAGTGAATGAACTAGAGCACTACTTAGTGCACTTAAGGGATGTGTTTTGTTGTATCTAAAATCACCCTAGACTATCATTCACTATTCCCTACAGTAGTTCACTAATTTAATCCACTTGAAGGAGTGAATAAAGCGAGTGATTGAACTGAAGCACTACTGAGTGCATTTAAGGGATGTGTTTTGCTGTTTGATAAATCTCTCAGACGCATTATATTTTCATCTTCTCACTCAGACACTGTGATGGGTATTTAACACTCTGTCTATTAGTAATCTAACACACACTCTTGATTTCTGTCTTGTCTACAAACATGATTTAAATAATAGTTTATTTTGAACTTACACTGATAGGATTGTGCTTCAGACGCCATCTAGTGGTCAGATGGGTAAATTCATTGCATGGTGCATTATGGGTGTTTTCAAGCTGTTCAGTGTGCATAGGTTGTAGACTTATTATTGCAGTGCATTGTGGGATTTATTGAGTGTACTTACTTCAGAACGTCCCTTATAGTTTTGAACACATCCAGAAATAGCCACACCCTCAAATATTGCACTATTAAATGTATTGACCTTATTCTGCCATACAGAAGTGCGATTGTTTTTGCGTTCATTTCAGAAATCCTGATTCATATCTGGGAGAAATTATTAGGAATAATAAACGGCAGAAAACAGTCAAACTACTCGCTCTACAAACAAGTGTGTTGATGACTATACAGAAAAAGTGGAATACTATATTAAGAAAAGATCAGTTTGCAACATCAAGCAACACAACAAGCTTATTTTAATGTCTAAATATCAGTAGAAACTAGATATTAAAGTTTGAGGACAAACTTTATGGTGGCTTGAGAAAGCCGAGTCTGAAAGTCTGAAGTAGCTTTAAAGTGTAAATAACTGAAGTAGTTTTTATGAAGTTTGAAACAGTCGGCATAGATAAGTACATATATGTTAGCATGTTTCTAGTGGTTGCTAGGCAGTTGCTAACATAAATTAGCATGATTCTAGCATGAACTAGCATGTTACTAGCATGATTATAGCATGAATTAGCATGCTGTTAGCATGATTCTAGCATGAATTAGCATGTTACTAGCATGATTCTAGCATGAATTAGCATGTTACTAGCGTGTTTCTAGCATGAATTAGCATGTTACTAGTGTGCTTCTAGCATGAATTAGCATGTTACTAGCGTGTTTCTAGCATGAATTAGCATGTTACTAGCGTGTTTCTAGCATGAATTAGCATGTTACTAGCGTGTTTCTAGCATGAATTAGCATGTTACTAGCGTATTTCTAGCATGAATTAGCATGTTACTAGCATGTTTCTAGCATGAATTAGCATGTTACTAGGATGTTTCTGGCATGGATTAGCATGTTGTTAGCATGATTCTAGCATGAATTAGCATGTTACTAGCATGATTCTAGCATGAATTATCATGTTACTAGCATGTTTCTAGCATTAATTAGCATGTTACTAGCATGTTTCTAGCATGAATTAGCATGTTACTAGCGTGTTTCTAGCATGAGTTAGCATGTTACTAGCAAGTTTCTAGCATGAATTAGCATGTTACTAGCGTGCTTCTAGCGTGAATTAACATGTTACTAGCATGATTCTGGCATGAATTAGCATGTTGTAAGCATGATTCTAGCATGAATTAGCATGTTACTAGCATGATTCTAGCATGAATTAGCATGTTCCTACCGTGTTTCTAGCATGAATTAGCATGTTACTAGCGTGTTTCTAGCATGTTACTAGCGTGTTTCTAGCATGAATCAGCTTGTTTCTAGCATGAATTAGCATGTGCTAGCATGACTAGCATGTCACTAGTGTGTTGCTAGCATCTTTCTAGCAAAATTAGCATGTCAGTAGGATGTTAACACTATTAGCATGTGTTAGAATAGCTAGTCACAGTCTATAGGGCAGTTGCTAGGGTGTTGTAAGTGGTTGCTAGGGAGTGGCTATTAAGTTTAAAGGTCATCAGTGATTGGCTGCTGGCTAGACTGAGTTAAATGAGCTCAGCCATTAGTCTGTATGACAGTCTGATGCAGAGTTATGAGCTCACAAAGGTTCATCCAATGTTAAGTCAATGACAGTCTTTTACAATGGATGTCTATGGGACAGTTGCTAGGGTGCTGTAAGTGGTTGCTAGGGAGTGGCTAGTAAGTTAAAAAGTCATCAGTTATTGGCTGCTGGCTAGACTGAGTTGAATGAGCCCAGTTAGAAGTCTGTAGGTCAGTCTGATGCAGAGTTAGGAGCTCACAAAGTTTGACCCAATGTTAAGTCAATGGGACTTTTTGAAATTTTCTGGGTCGTTTTTCGGAAAACCGATAGTCAGATCAGTTAGAAAAGACATAGCAACCCGAGTCAGACCAGTTTGAAGGTTTGACGAAAGTTTGAAGTATGTAGCTTGAATGGTTTAGGAGGAGATACACTTAAAAATTAGTCTCAGAAGACGGAAGAAGAAGAAGAAGAAGAAGAAGAAGAAGAAGAAGAAGTTTATGTAGAATATCAGAATGGAGGCTTTCTCAAGCCACCATAATGAATGAGAGCGCAAGCCTGAAGCCAAAGAGTCCAATGGCTGCGTCCCTAAGGTCTATAGGGGTGATTTAGGACACAGCCTCATCCTTTACCTAAAGTGTTTTCTGGCCTCATTCCTCCAGATGAAGGCTGTGTGTGTGTGTGTGTGGTCTTCCTCCTCCAGCACATGTGTTTGTTTCTCCACCTGACAGGATCGGCTCTGTTTATCCTTCATGTGAAGTTGGTGAGTGAAGATTTCTGTCTGATTCTGCTTTACTATCTGTGATCTTGAGTGACGTCTCACACTCAGCTGACGTGTTTCGCTGTTTTGAGTGTGTTACGGTTATGATGTGATTAAAGAGAAACGCGTGCACTGTGAAGCTTTATAACAGATGACGGATCGGTCAACAGAGGCTCATTCTGAAAATGTAGCCCTGCATACATTTCTGGAGATCGCGAAATATGTAGCCAGAGGGTTGTCTTTAAAACGAATGCTACGGGGTGGTATGATGGCGTTTCTTTTTGCACACTGCATACCTCAGTGTGGATGGCTTTTCCTGCTGTTTTATCAAATCTAAATGCATGCATTGCATATATTAATGTGGACTTCTCTTTTCTAAAAAACACTTATTAAAAGTTTTATACAGAGAGAGAGAGAGAGAGAGAGAGAGAGAGAGAGAGGTAGAAGTAATGATGTGTAAAGGAAAAGGTTTGGAAAAAGGCAGTAATGCAGCGGAGGAGAGTTTGCCATGAATGCTCACTTTGAGAGAGAGAGAGAAAGAGAGGGAGAGAGAGGAGGTTTTCCCCCTCTTTGATGGAGGAGAGGATGAACTGAACTCTGGAGCGATGCATGAGCTCTGGGTGGAGTGTGTTTTTTTTTATTTGCATGATGTCAGTGTTCAGCATTGCTGGCACCGAGACGCCACTGAGGAATTTATGCCAAGTGTATGCTTACAAAAACACCTCCAATGAGTCACAAATGAACATGGAATGTGCTGTAGCGGGACTGAGAATAAAACATTACATTGCTGGCGTTATCATTCAGGAGCGGAGCTATGGGTGATTAATAGAGAGTCACAGGCTGGAGATGTGTGAAACAAGTTTAGCTTGTAAGGCAAGGCAAGGCAAGTTTATTTATATAGCACATTTCATACACAGTGGCAATTCAAAGTGCTTTACATAAACAGGAATAAAAAAGACAAGTATAATGCTGTGTTCACACCAGACGCGGAACGCGCGGCTAAATCGCGCTATTCGCGAGTAAATAGACGCGTGAACATTTGAGTTTACTCGCTTTATTCGCGCGTCAGACTCCGATTCATTCGTGCGTCAGACTCCGCTTCATTCGCGCGTCAAATTCACTTCAGAACAGACGCGGATTTGCGTCATGGGCAGGGCTTCTGTCTGCTCGGTGAATGTAGCTTCGTTGCTAAATGGCTAACATGGATTTCATTGATAAAATAACTGTGTTTATGTGCTTTATGAAAGCTGTAAAACATCGTTGATACGTTTGGAGCCGTGTCTGAGTCCACTAGATACTTTCAGAGGTGCACCCAGCGCTGTGGGCTCATAAACTCCAGAAACTTAACCTGGATGACTGGGGCTTCCAGCGGTGCTTTTGACTGAGCCAAGCCCAGTTTGATGAACTGTTGTCGGTGTCGGCTGGAGGATTTCCCCCGGACACCAACAACAGGTGCTACGTCATAATCATGCTCCCACAAGAAAAAGCTCCTGATTGGTTAACGCGGCGCGAATGTCTGCAGAAGTTCAGATATTTGAACTCGAGCGATTTGCGCGTTAAGCGCGTCAAACGCTCAATTCGTGCGTATTGCGCCGCGCCATTTGCGTCATTCGCGCCGCGCCATACGCGCAATTTGCGTCATTCGCGCCGCACCATTCGCGCGTATCGCGCCGCAAGATGCCTATTCGTGCGTTTGCATTGACTTAACATGTAAATCACTCGCGCTTGACAAATAAAAACGGATAATAAAAAACAGATAAAAATAGATAAAAATATGTTAAAACAGGTTGTAAAAGAATGAAAAAGAAGAGAAAAACATAATAGTGCGATCTGTCGGACGTAGCACAGTGCTCATTCAGTAAAGGCACAGCTAAACAGATGTGTTTTCAGTCTGGATTTGAATGTGCCTAATGTTGGAGCACATCTGATCATTTCTGGAAGCTGATTCCAGCAGCGAGGGGCGTAGTAGCTTAAAGCCGATTCACCCTGCTTTGACTGAAATCTTGGAATTTCTAGTTTATATGATCCTAAAGATCTGAGTGATCTATTAGGTTTGTATTCAGTAAGCATATCTGTAATGTATTGAGGTCCTAGGCCATTTAGTGATTTATAGAGCAGTAATAATACTTTAAAATCTATTCTGAATGTAACTGGGAGCCAGTGTAGAGACCTGAGGACAGGTGTGATGTGCTCTGATTTCCTGGTTCTGGTCAGAATCCTGGCCGCAGCGTTCTGGATGAGCTGCAACTGTCTGACTGTCTTTTTGGGAAGGCCCGTGAGGAGGCCGTTACAGTAATCCACCCTGCTGCTGATAAAAGCATGAACAAGTTTCTCTAAGTCTTCACTGGAAACAAAGCATCTGATTCCTGCAATGTTTTTGAGATGATAGTATGCTGATTTACTAACTGCTTTGACATGTAAGTAAAATACTACTAAACAATGTGTTTGTTTTTTTATTTATACCATAGTTTAGATTGATTGATAAATAGATGAATAAATAAAACAAAATTATATTAAATTGATGAAATAAATGTATATAAAATACAAATAAATAAATAAAACTTGTAGACTTAGTGACTTGGACTTGGCTGCAACTGATGATTTAACATGCTTCTTTTATCTTTAACTTTGGATTAAAGTGTCTGCTAAATGAATTAATATAGCTGTTTTCCGTTTGTAACTATATGCAATGACCATAATTATTGTGAAAAATACTATAAACGTAAAGTTGAATTGAACTAAATTGTCCACAAAAGCAGGTGCAGATGGAAGGCTGTCAGAAAAGCCAATCTAATGCCATTCATTCATTCATTTTTTTCAGCTTAGTCCCTTATTTATCAGGGGGTCACCACAGCGACAACTATTCCAGCATACATTTTATGCAGCGGATGCCCTTCCAGCTACAACCCAGTACTGAGAATACACACTCATTCACACACACACTCATACACTACGGCCAAATTAGTTGATCAATTCCCCTATAGCACATGTGTTTGGACTGTGGGGGAAACCGGAGCACCCGGAGGAAACCCACACCAACACGGGGAGAACATGCAAACTCCACACAGAAACACCAACTGACCCAGCCGGGACTCGAACCAGTGACCTTCTTGCTGTGAGGAGACAGTGCTAACCACTGAGCCACCATGCCGCCTTGAAATATGTCAAAATCTATTACAGAAATTGATACAACAGCTCAGATAACTGGAAAAATAGACATGCTATTGTTTTTAGTTAATCAGAAGCAGCTGAATTATTGTTTACATGCAATTAAATTCAGTGTTTTGCTCCAGATTATATAAAATAAAACAAAAATGTAAACTTTAAATGAACTGGTTTTAGATGGGTTTTTTAGACTTTTAAATGGTTTTTAAGCTCTCCATAGTTTTTTTGTTATTGTGCTAATGGCAGTGCTTCAGGGGATTGTAGTTCTTCATTTGTCTTTTGGTGGCTGATTTTTATTTGCTTTTTTGCTTCAAATTAAAGTTTGTATTGTTGTGATACTCCTCAGAATCTAAATACTCAACCAAGGCAGTCCTCATGCACTGAATTACTTTGGATGCTGCAGATCTTGATGGTCAATTTAGATTTTGTGACTGAATACATTTTTTGTTGACCCGATTACATCATCTATTTAAAGTGACTCCTATTCAATGTCTGCATTTACAGTCCACATGCAAACATGCAGAAAAATGAAAGCGATGTTATTTCTCTTTCTCGACACGACTGGCGAGCATATTTTTTGACAAGTTGATTTGTTATAGTTAGGGCTTTAATACATGCAAAAATGTGTAAAATCACAGCACATAAGTATTCGCATTAACCCTCGTTTGTAACATAATAAACAAATGTCAAGTGTTGAGAATGAAACAGCAAGTGAAAGTGAAACTAATAATGGGAACTGCGCGGCTCTTAAAGTCACAGTACGAGTTTTGATCCTAACCATCTGTGTCAGCGATGCACAAAATGTCTAAACAGATTCTATTTCAGTGACGCCACAACAGAACAACAGCATAAACTACTATGACAATGATCACCTCAGGTACTGATTATGTGTGTTATTCAGTGTTAAATGCTCATAATGTGAGTTTAAACATTATTTTACATGACATTTATTGCCTGAAAGCAGCAGCAGATAGTTCAGCTCAGATCTAGAACACAACTAGCAGACGCTTTGAAAATTTAATTAATTAATTAAAAACGCACAGAGGCTTCTCCTATCTTAGCTGAAGACTCCCGAAGTGAATTGAAATGGTTTTCTGGCTGAAGCTTCTGTGTTTTTAATACATCCGAATGGTTCTCCGGTGATAGCAGACATTCAGTCTACATGGCACTTCATTTCAGGAGAACTAAACTCTCCAGGACTGCAGCGTTTGTGTCCAACGCCACTCCATAAAAATGAAGCTCAGATTATGAACTTATCAGAATCAGCTTTGTTCACCAAGTGTGGGCAAACACACGAGGAGTGTTATTGTGGCTTACAGGATCTCTGGGTACATGCATATACACATGCTGTACATGAACTCATTTCTAATCACTGATTTCTTTTCTCTTTGTCATGATGACAGCACAAAATATTAGACTAGATCAAGACATCAAGACACTAGTATTCAGTTTAAAGTGACATTTAAAGGCTTCACTAGGGTAATTAGGGTAAAGTTAGGGTAATTAGGCAAGTCATTGTATAACAGTGGTTTGTTCTGTAGACAATCCAAAACTAATATTGCTGAAGGGGGCTAATAATATTGACCTTAACATGAATAAAAAAAATTAAAAACTGCTTAAGACAAATAAGACTTTCTCCAGAAAAAAAAATATTAGAAGAAATACTGTGAAAAATGTCTTGCTCCATTAAATTTCACTAGAGAAATATATATATATATATATAAATATATATATATAAATATATATATATAAATATATATATATATATATATATATATACTAGTGCTGGGCCGTTATCGGCGTTAACGTGCTGCTTTAACGCGAAACTCTTATCGCGCGATAAAAAAAATATCGCCGTTAATCTATACTCAAAGTTGGGTGAGAGCTGGGTCTTTTCTACGCAGGCTATGATGACTTTCACCTTGATAGTTTAGCGCGGATGTATACCTGACCGGTGAGCCGTCTGGGAAAGAAGTGCCCTTCTGAATCAAATCAGCAGGATGCCTGACTCTAACTGCAGTTGAGCAGTTTCACTTTAACTCACGAACATTTAATTCATGCCTTCGCGACAAACTGGGGTATTAGACGCAAATAAATGAGTAAGGACTGGTGAGAGTGTTATGGAGTTTAATAACGCACGCCAAATGAGAAGAAAAAAAACTTCCGCATTTCGCGATGTGTGTGTTTGTGTGTGCGTCTGTGTGTCTGTGCAGTCCTTTACTGACAGCCGCCTGTGTGGATCTTGTCGGAAAATATGCTCCATTTCTGTTTAGTGCAGTTATGACTTTAGTCAAAAGTAATCAAAAATCGCTGTTTACATGGTGACTCTTAATCAGAGTATTGTTTTAATCTTATTAAAATCGTATTAAAGTATTGTTGCCCATGTAAACATACTCAATGTTTGACACAGTCAGGGCTCTGTGAACTTGCCTTTGCGAAGCAGTAATTTCTGTATGTGCGTACATCAAAAGCAAGTATGAAATCACTGTTTGGAGCTTATGTAGGCCTACAGTTCAACATTCATGTTTAACTGAATTAACAGTTAGTAAACACAAGTACATCTTTTTGAACATCATTTATTTTCATCACCAATTATCACAGTAGAACAGTTCCTCAAGCAGTTTGTGATGCATTTTGGAAACATTTTGGAGAAGAGCCCCTGGTCTAATGCGACACCCGGCTTGAGAAACCTGTTCTCAAAGACTTATTATTTGGGTAGCACACATTTTCTGAATGCCTTCGGCAGAATTCAAATGAGCCATTTTAATCTAGATTAATTTTGAAACTAATCTAGATTAATCTAGATTAAAAAAATTAATCTATGCCCACCTATAATATATACATATTTCACAAGAGGGCGAATCATTTTGAGATATATATATATATTATAGGTGGGCATAGATTAATTTTTTAAATCTAGACAAACTGGGGTATTAGACTCAAATAATGAGTAAGGCCTGGCATTATGGAATTTAATAACGCACTACAAATGGAAAGAAAAAAAACTTCCGCATTTCACGATGTGTGTGTGTGTGGTCCTTTACTGACAGCCGCGTGTGGATCTTGTCGGAAAATATGACGAAAGGTCCTAAAGACCGCGGTGTTTACTTCAATAATGCCACTAATATCTGCATACTCCACATGTCTTAATTCTATTTCTGTTTAGTTCAGTTATGACTTTAGTCAGATTAAGGTCATCAAAAATCACTGTTTCAAGCTTATGTAGGCCTACAGTTCAACATTCATGTTTAACTGAATAAACAGTGAGTAAACACAAGTACATAATTTATTTTCATCACCAATTATCATAGTAGAACAGTTTCTCAAGCAGTTTGTGATGCATTTTGGAAACCGCAGATGAGCCCCTGGTCTAATGCGCCACCTGGCTTGAGAAACCCGTTCTCAAAGACTTATTATTTGGGTAGCACACATATTCTGAATGCCTTCGGCAGAATTCAAATGAGCCATTTTAATCTAGATTAATCTAGATTAAAAAAAAATAATCTATGCCCACCTATAATATATATACTGTATATATTCTAGAGCTGGGTAAAGATAAATCACAATTAATCCCATCCAAAATATGTATTTCTTTTATATAATGTGTGTACTGTGTATATTTATTATGTATATATGCTATATCTGAGAAAATGTTTATTTATGTTTAGATATAAAATGTGTGTATGATACAAAGTACATATATATTTAAATATTTATGGAACAAAATTGTTTTGTATAGATTTTATGTATGTGTGTGATATCACTTGTGCATAATAAAAATATATTACACACACACACACATTGTCAAAACAAACTTTTATTTTGAATGTGATTAATCTTTGTCCAGCATTAATACACATTCAAAATTTACTTTTGCTGCTTGTTCAAATTACTTATTTAATGTGTTGAGCCTACACAATTCTTATGTTTTTTGTGAACTTAATTATTTTATGTTTAATCCCCTTAAATTTGTAAAAACTATTAAGTTAACTTAATTTGTGTTCGCATGACATAAATGAACCGTGTGCAACCAAGAATTTTATCGTGAACATAAAAATACTTTTGCTGCTTGTGTAAACTAATTATTTAAAATTATTCGAAACACAATTCTTAAGGTTTTTTATGCCAACCTAATTGTTTAATCAACTTAAATTTGTTAAAGTTAACTTAATTGATTTGTGTTGGGACCTGCATTTGTACAGTGTTATGATCACCAGCAGTGTTGCTCTAGCAGGCTGCTGGTGAACACTTCCTATTATTCTGCCACTGAACTAAACTACAAATCCCATCATTCCCTGCACTCACACACCTGGCCCAGATCCCCTATGATTGCAAACACACAGTTGAAGCTTGTGAAGACTGATTACATGGACTATAAATACACCTCACTCACACACACACACACACACACACACATATATTGCTGAGTCCTGTTTTCTGTAAGCATTATTTCCTGTGTAGTCTTTCCATGTTTTTGACCCATGTTTTGTTTATCCTTCCTGTTGTTTTGCCACCATTAGCCTGCTATTGACTATGCTTTGGATTACCTGTATGCTCCAGTTTGCTCCTGTTTTGACCATTGCCTGCCTGACTGTTCTGTTTAATAAAGCTGCTCCTTACATCTGTTGTCCCTGACTCCATGTTACATACAATGTAAATACACCTCTAGATGATTTATGTGCAATGAGTACATTGTTGACTTTTTAACTGTATGAATAAGAAATAAAAATATGTGGCTTTTAGGTCACCATAGACAGAAAAATTATACTAGGGATGATTCTGAAGTCTATCATCAACACTAGACAGTATCATACTGTAAAATATCAGAGCGGCTACACGGCGAACAATGACATCATTGAGGGAAATCTCTCAGAATCACACCGCGGCGAGTGTGTGAAATTACTGGTTATCAAATGACTTCCAATTAGTCAGAATTACCCGTTTAATTTCTCTCCGGTCCTCCACCAAATTGCTCCCAGGTATTCCAGCACTTCACCGTGTGGAGAAAACTCTTGCTGGATTTATTTATACACGCCGCTTTTAACAACACACACTATAAAGCAGCTCAGAGGACAGTAATGATGATGATAATGTTTATAATATATGCATTTAAGAGACTGGAGATATGTCATAAGCAGGCTCGGGCACAATCTAAAGACTTGCTATATCTGTGCACAATCAAAATCTCAAATTTATGCCGAGTGATTTTTGAGACTATAATAACTAAATTAATTAACACATGAAACAAACAAATAATTCACTTTTCAACTTTTATTTAAAGTTTACAATGCAACTCTAATTAGACACACTAGTTTGACAAGCAAAGTAAATCCCTCATGTAATATATCTACTAGAAAACTAAAAAATATGACCTTATATTTTATATATATATGTGCATTTAGCAGACACTTTACAAACTCTATTGTACTTAAGCCATTATAATGTTTCCATATTATTCAATAATAATACTGAAATAAACATAACACGGAATAAATATATGTTTACACACATTTACATGAGGAGTAAATAAATATACTGAACGATAGGCTCAAAACTCTGCTGAAATCAATGCCTAGTTATAATATACTTAATATACTATGGATGCTCATTTCATTATTTTACCAACCGATAACCGCAGCTCGTTAACTGAATATTAACCGTTAACAGATAAATATTAAAATATTATTTAATTTTAAAATAATAATAATTCAGGGTTTGTATTTTGTGACGCATTAAATATTTTAAAATACTGATTTATTTAACATGCGAACAGCAGCATACACAACATAACAGAACATCTTCACACACCTGCAGAGTTTCCGACAACATCGAAAAAAAGAATAAATTAAATAAAATAAGAAAATAAACAGGCCTGCCCTAGATATTTTTCACCTAAATGACCAATTTAGATTACAAAACGAAAACACTGACTGAATCTTTTTTAAGAAGAGGCATTTGCTGATTTTTCCAATCATGTTTTTTTCGTCCGTCATATAAAAATATCAGGCTATTAAATCGATCGCTCTACTGAAAATATGCATTTGATTAATGCTTCGTTGTTATTATGTCACAAAACCCCTTTTAACATTATATTAGAAGTCATTAGTTTAAAGATTATGTCATAATGACTTATTTCCTCCGTCTCACTCGCAATCAGCATCAGCGCTTGTTTGTGTCAACTCGTCTGTCAAACTGTGACTAGAAATATTTTTTTTTCATTTTGCTTCTTTGACAAAATACAGAAAAGTTAAATCAAGGCTTTTTTTAAACCGGTAGATGTTTTATTTTATATTTTTTTATTAGGGGTTTTCACCTTTATTTGGTAGGACAGTGGAGTTGAGACAGGAATACATGGGGAGCAGAAAGGGGGGAAGGATCAGCAAAGGACTTGTGTGTGTTTGGTGTGTTTTATGCATGTGACGCAATAGTTTTATATTAGTTTATATTGTTTGCACAGCAGATTTTGCACTCACTCGCTCTCTCGTTTACATGATTAAATGCATTAACTTGTGTACATGACAATATAAAAGCTTTTTTCGTCTTTGCATATGAGATTTACATTTAAAAATAAAACATTCATTCAACTTTATGTAAAGAAATTATTTCTTTGGTGTTGTGCAAATGAAATGATATCAAATTAAACATTTATAACAAAAGATGTTTAGATTTTTGCAATAAACAATTCAGATGCTTTATCATCTATTTTGATTTGTGTGAGTGCATTGGTGAAGTCTGAATATCAGACTGAATATTACTAATATCTGATATATTTAATAAAATAAACACTAATACATTGAACAAAACGATTCATTGGATTTACTTATTTGTTAAAGGTAAGTGGTTGCAAACAATTTATATGGGCTGAATTTAAACAAACAAATGAAGTTAAACATTACTGAATTTAATTTGTTTGTTTAAATTCAGCCTATATCAATTGTTTTGTTCAATGTATTAAAGGGCACCTATTTTAGCCCTTTTTTGAGATTTCATATTAATATTATGGTTCTTCTGAGTGTGCCAGTTTAGGTTCAGTTCAAAACACAATTCAGATTTGTTTATTATGATGTGTTAAAAAGTGTGATTTTGGGGGCGTGTACACAGCTCGTCATTTTAGGGGCGTGTTGCTTCAATTAGTTTCGACTTAGTTTCGACTTCCCGCCCAACTTAACAAGGGGGCGGAGCCAAGAGCTCCCCCGCTTTGTGTATGGCAACAGACAGGCAGACAGAGAGAAGCAACATGAGTGAGAGGACCAGCATTCAGCTGTACATGTACGACTCGGACACAGACCAAGCAGAGACTACACAATCATTTGTGTCTTTGTGTAGTTTCACAGCCGACTGTGTGCTAGTTTAAAGCTCTGAGCTTGTAGCCTACACCGAGACTAATAACCAAGCACACTGAATTAACTTTGACTGAAGGGCATCACACACCGGATGCGTCGCGACACAACGCGCACATGACAGTTGAAAGTATCGCACACTTGCAGCGCCGGTGTGTGTCCCCTGATAGAAACTTATGTTTAGATTTCAAAAATGCATGCCGTTGCGTGGCGCGACGCTGCTTGTCGCCGATCAGCGCTTCTGGTGTACGACCTGCTTGAGGCTATAACTAAAGGGCGTCATACACCAGATGCACCGCTCAGATCCACGACACTGCACACCAGACGC
>LR812522.1:707824-900324 GCA_903798195.1 Danio kyathit | reverse complement strand
ACCACCACCAGCCTGAACTGCTGATACAAGGCAGGATGGATCCATGCTTTCATGGTGTTAACATCAAATTCTGATGAGTGGTTAGTTAAGTTACTGTTGCCTTTCTATCAGCTGAAACCAGTCTGGCCATTCTCCTCTGACTTCTGGCACCAACAAGGCATTTGCCCCACAGAAATGCCGCTCACTGGACATTTCCTCTTTGTCAAGGATGGTTGTGTGTGAAAATCCCAGTAGATCAGCAGTTTCTGAAATACTCAGACCAGCCCGTCTGACACAAACAACCATGCCACCTTCAAAGTCACTTAAATCCCCTTTCTGATGCTCGCTTTGTACTGCAGCAGATCGTCTTGATCATGCCTACATGCCTAAATGCATTGAGCTGCTGCCATGTGATTGGCTGATTATACATTTGCATTAAGGAGCAGTTGGAAAGGTGTACCTAATAAAGTGGCCGCTGAGTGTATAAATGAAGGGAAAAAAAATTAGCCAAAAAAAATGACGTTTGCTGTTTGTTCAAACTACTTATTTTTTAAATCTTATAATTTTAAAAAGCTGAAACAATACAATTGTTAAATACAACTTAACTGTTTTATGTTCAATCAACTTAAATCTGTAAAAACTAACAAATTTGCTCAATTCCTTCATGTTATCCCAACTCAAATCGATTATGTGGAACCCAGCATTTTATACAGGGAATTTCTCATTCTTTTTCTAATATTTCTGAAATGATGTTGAACAGATTCAGGAATTTCTCACAGTATTTCCTCTAATATTTTTTCTTCTGGAGAAAGTCTTATTTGTTTTATTTCGGCTAGAATAAAAGCAGTTTTTTATTGCTTTAAACCCATTTTAATATTATTAGCCCCCTTCAGCAATATTAGTTTTGGATTGTCTCCAGAACAAACCACTGTTATACAATGACTTGCCTAATTACCCTAACTTTACCCCGATTACCCTAGTGAAGCCTTTAAATGTCACTTTAAGCTGAACACTAGTGTCTTGAAGAATATCTAGTCTAATATAGTGTGCTGTCATCATGGTGAAGAGAAAAGAAATCAGTGATTAGAGATGAGTTATTAAAACTATTATGATTAGAAATGTGTTAAACAGAAATTGGGGAAAGAAATATAATAATTCAAATGAAACAGGAGGGCTAATAATTCTGTCTTGAACTGTATTTCTGTGTGTCTAATCATATTTTTTGTCTCTCCACAGACTCTCAGAAACCCAAACAGGACGAAAAGAAGAAGGAGCGAAACCCCACAGACTAGAGGAGGGAAACTCCTGAAGCGTCTCCTTCTGCCTCCTGAAGACGCGTCCTCATACTACTGTATATTTTTAGATCTTTTGTAGCTTTCATTTACAGCTCACCCTGTACTAAAGAGATGAAGAGAACCACAAATCTACTAAAATCTACAATGGACGAAACACACCACTGAAAGAGTGTTTTATTTCATTGATGAGTGTGTGTTTAATTGGCCTCGTCAAGCAGAGTCTTCAGCTAGAGTTTGGACCAGAATTGGTTTAGCTTTACATTAGTAGAGGATTATTACAGTTTTAATGCAGCATTTGGTCATTGATTTATGCAGCACTGATTATTAATATCATCTGATCTTTCTGAAACACCCCTGCGTATTTGTGCACATTAAATAAAATAAAACTATTATGTGTAGGCAACTTTTTTCCCGCTAATTTGTTAAATTATATAAGGAAATGAATTAATAACACTTTATAACATACAGTTTGCTGTAGATTATAAATTCCAGGTAAAGATTTAAATGTATCCGCAATTCAGGAATGAGTCTAATAATAATAATAATAATATTAATAATAATGGGCTTTAAAGGAGCACTGAAAATGCATCAGTATGAGTTCGTCTGGCTGTGTGCAGACCTTTGCTGAATAAATGGACATTTTTAGGTGGATTTAATCCTGATTTGAACTCTAATTCCTCAACATGCAACGGTCTGTGAGTTTAGAGCGAACGCCTCATCTGGTGTTCATGTGTGGACGAATAGCGGAGTGGCGATGCTCCATTAAATACAAGAATAAAAACACCGGTGGAGCTGCTGCTGCTGCTGTTTAATAATCACACACACACACACACACACACAATCTAATGTCTGGAGGAAGCAGAAGATGGCGATAAGTCTTTATCTGCATTACGGCTCATTCAGACTCACTGCTGCTTTTCTTCTGCTGCAGGTTTGATTGTTTCTGTCTGCGTCACTGAACTATTACACACACTAATGCTGATTTACAGGGGAGGTCAAACTCAGGCCTCTGATACACACACAGATACACACACACATGCAGACAGAGAGACAAACACACACACACACAGCTTAACAAAAGTGCACAGATTCACAGCAAACATGTTTAAATACCAGAAGAGAAAACAAGCTCATTGAATAAAAATGTGTGTGTGTTTGTGTGTGTGTGTTTCAGCTTCAGATGCTCCAAGCCCTGTAATTCACACCCCGTCCTGTGAATCTGATAATTACCCTCAAAATACCCCAAACCCAAACTCTGTGTGATGCAAACAAACTCTGAGCGCAGGAGATGACAGAGCGCTGACAAATGTAAAAGCTGACCTACTTTAAGACGCGCCTGCTAAAAATGGACTCTGGCATGTTACTGCAGACTTCCTAGGGTCAGATCCTCAGTGCAAAGCCTTGCTTTTCAGGTTTTTGAGTTTATAGCGTAACAGACCTTCAACGTAAACAGTCTGCAAATTGGTTCATTAAAAAAAGGTGGCCGATAAAGCAACACATGTGCTTGAAGAAATCAACAGGTTTAATCCTATGCAACGAGGAGCTGTGGCTTATTTCTATAGCATCTTGTTAAGACAGGAGGTTGTGGATGAAATCAAAGTTAAGCAAGCCAGGGAGAATGAATTAGGGTTAGAGATAGATTTGGACAGCTGAGAATATACATGCATGCTCCATTAACGTAAGACATCATTTAATTCAATTTAAAACCCTGCATAGGTTATACTTATCTAAGGAGAAACTGCATAAGATTTTTCCTCAGGTATCTCCACTCTGTAATAGGTGTAAAGCAGCAGAAGGATCCCCAAACCACTTGATATGGTTGTGTCCTAAATTACAAGAATGTTGGGAAAATATATTTGAATGTTTTTCTAAAACCCTCCAAAAAAATCTTGAATCATGTCCACTTATAGCGGTTCTTGGGATATTTAGTAACTTAGAGATGTTTGATAAATATGAAAGACAAGCCATGTTATTTAGTTAGCCAAAAGGGTGATTTTGAGAATGTGGAAAAATTAATCTGAACCTAAATTTGGTATGTGGGGTAGAGATATCGTAAACATGCTTTCTTTGGAGAGGTTGAGATATGTCAATAAAGATAATTTGCAGATATTTGATAAAACATGGGGACAGATATTAGAACACCTTACGCCCCATTTACACGGGGCGTCAGCTTCAACGCATCCTATTCACTTTGAATGGGTGACGTCAGGCGTTGCCGAACTGCATTGTGGATCCGTCGGCACCGCTTCAGAGGCGTTGCTCGCTGCAGAAGTTGGGATTTGCTCAACTTTAAGCGCCAACGGAAGCGTCAGCCAATCAGATCGCTGTATGCAAATGCACCAGCTCAGACAGTGGCCTATTGTTGACTAATTTCATTGGCTGACGCTGCTATGACGATCGCGTCAGCCCCAGCTTCAGACTGTCAAGCGTTGACGCTAAAGCCCCATGTGAATGGGGCGTAAATGCATTGGAAGAAATACAAGCGTGGCCAATGACCCGTCAATAACATGATCATTAAAAATTGAGTGTAATTGATATTCACTATTCATAATCTAAATGTTTTTTAATAATGTGTCCAAACTATTATTTGACAATAAAACTATAGTCAGGATAATGCATTTTTTTCTGGTAATAGAAGAACAATGTTACTTTATAATTATTTTTATTTATGCATTACCTGACCAGCTAAATTATATTTGGGTTTCATGTACATTTGTCCCTCCGTGTTCTGTTGTTTGGTCATAGGTTAGTGTTTTTATGTAAAGTATTTTATATGTATTATTACTGTATTGTTTGTTTGTTTTTTGTTTGTTTTTTCTCTTCTATATTTTGTTGCAGTTTTATAAAATGCCAAAAGCACATTAAAAAACGTAAAAAAAAAAAAAAAAAAAAGGTGGCCGATAAAGATATCGTCTTTTAAAATAAAGAATCTGCTTTGAATCAATTTAATGAGTCATTATATTTGAATCTTTTGCCTGCTACATCAACATGAATGGGAATTAGAATAGACCAATCAGATCAGGCAAGAGGGAGGGAGCAAGAAGGAGCGAGCCATATCGTTTTGAATCACTGCAAGACGATTCAAATATTGAACTAATATTCTGATATAATGACAGTGTTTTTTGAACTTTTGTGCATTTGCGTTGAATTGGGAATCTGTATTTCTGATGTCAGTCATTAGGTGGCGCTCTGTGTTAGTGCAGAAACACTTTACCTCAGAAGTGTTGATCTGCTGTTCAACAATTCACTCATCGCTATAGACTCAACTAGTGCTGGACGAAACATTGAGGATAAAGTAGATTCGAGAGGTTGTTATCTCAGAATAAAGCCAGAGAGGTTTATCAGCAGCCCGATGTAAAACACAGCACTGTTGTAGAAGACTGAAGGGTTTATTCTGAGAAAACAACCGTAATGGATGTGTGTATTACATGACTTCTTGCGACAAAATGTTAAAATTTTAAACAAAATATTGTTCTGAGCCATAATAACTTATTAATTTTATGAAATGCAAAGCTGACAGAATGAAAACAGCTGATGGAGTATACACTAACCTGTGCATTATTCAGCTGATGGAGTATACACTAACCTGCGCATTATTCAGCTGATGGAGTATACACTAACCTGCGCATTATTCAGCTGATGGAGTATACACTAACCTGCGCATTATTCAGCTGATGGACTATACACTAACCTGTGCATTATTCAGACACTAGATGGCGCCAAATAGTCAAAAACACAAAGCCAACAGTAATGAAAACAGCTGATGGAGTATACACTAACCTGCGCATTATTCAGACACTAGATGAAGACAAACAGTCAAAAACACAAAGCCAACAGTAATGAAAACAGCTGATGGAGTATACACTAACCTGTGCATTATTCAGACACTAGAGGACGCCAAACAGTCAAATACACAAAGCTGACAGACACTAAAACTGCTGATGGAGTATACACTAACCTGTGCATTATTCAGCTGATGGAGTATACACTAACCTGCGCATTATTCAGACACAAGATGGCGCCAAACAGTCAAAAACACAAAGCCGACAGTAATGAAAACAGCTGATGGAGTATACACTAACCTGCGCATTATTCAGCTGATGGAGTATACACTAACCTGCGCATTATTCAGACACAAGATGGCGCCAAATAGTCAAAAACACAAAGCCGACAGTAATGAAAACAGCTGATGGAGTATACACTAACCTGCGCATTATTCAGACACAAGATGGCGCCAAACAGTCAAAAACACAAAGCCGACAGTAATGAAAACAGTTGATGGAGTATACACTAACCTGTGCATTATTCAGACACTAGAAGGCACCAGTCAAAAATTGCAGCAGATTACAAGCAGATATGAATGTGAATGTAAGTATATGGATTTGAACGTATTCACTGAGGGTTAAAGTGATCCATAATTCCTGGATGAATCTGTGTTATTCAGCAGTTGTTATCTGGAAATAACATACCTTGGAATGTCGCGACTAACCAATCAAAATCAAGTATTCCAGACACAGTGTAATCAATTAAATGCACACAAATATATGATGCCACTGTTTTCTCATGTTTCACAGCTTTAAAAAAAAGTTCTAGGCCCCAAAAAGCCACTGTCTTGCAAATGAACAGCCAAAAGTCCTAAAAAGCTGAAAGTTTTCAGCTGAAGACGGTGTAGTTTAAAGGCCCTGCGCTCAGGGAAAGTGTGCTTCTGGCGGTGGGATCACTGTCGTAACTCTGAGGCCCTCAGGAGCCGTTGCGCTCTGGACAGACACTCGGGAAAGTGTGAGGAGAAACACTGAGACACGGCATCAAAGCTGCTGCTGCTGGAAAACACATTACCAACAAGAAGGAAAAAACAGACGTCTGGGGAGCCGTAAGATCTGCGTATTTCAACGGCCTCCATCGCTGAAGAGCTGGAACCGTCAGTCAATTTCAGACTCTTTAAAACTGAGTGTGTGTGAAGCTCCAGCACTTGGAGAACTTATGAGATGATGTTAGTCTGGAAATCAAGAATGTAAAGCGTTTGGGTTGCTGTCTTTAACCAGTCTGTTCAGTTCATCAGGTTGATCTGAGCACATCTCTATTGATAAAGGGGTCAGTGTGAGCTTTCAGAAACATTTAAAGGTGCTGTATGTAAGCTTTTGAAAAAGCTATTCTAAAGCATAAAGTGAACATACTTTATCTGATAAACAGTGCTGAAGTCGGATGTTCTGCTTTGAGAATGTGTGTTCCATTTCGGAATGTCTTTGGATGCGTCCGAAACCGCCTACTACTCAGTAGGTACAGCATTTGAATTTAAAAGTACTACTCGGCCGTTAGAAAAGTACATTCTATAGACCTTTTTCTTGGCTGCTGCATGGAGGGCGCCATAGCGACCAGCGTCTTCCGGTGAATGGCTAGAACTTCCGTTTACAGTGTTTACAACTGGTAATTTGCGCTCCGAAAATGGGTTTCAATAGCGTTTTGAGTGGATTACGGAGTGATTTGGTGACACACAACTTTAAAAGGTGTGTGTTAAAGCCGTTATAATCTGTCAGACGTGTTTCAAGCGCGAGAGAAAAACGTTCTCCTAGTTCACATGTCTGCCGTCAGAAATACAGTGTGTGTGTGTTTCCCCGGCCTGTCAGCTGTTAGCTCAGCGGCTCTTTAGCACACACACGCACGCAATACTTCACTGCATCATAGAGCAAACCCAGATTACTGGCATGAAACATAACAGGTGTGTAAGTCATGCAATTTATAAAAATGACCAATAAAAGTCCGTTACTGATACTCTGCTGGCTGATTTGCTGTTCATTCTAATCGCAAACCGTTTGTGTTTCGTTAGTGTGTTGTGTTTACCACGGTTTGTGTTTTTCTGTCATTTCAAAATGTCACTTTATTTTCACTCTGTCACAGTTATTAAATCAGTGTGTTAGTGGGACAGTGCAGTAGGCTACGTGTGTGTTAAACATTTTGGTGAACTATGTTTGGGCTAGACTAGTTATATATCTGAAAGAAAGAGAAACTGTTGACTTTAGCGATGACGAGGCTTCATTTAAACGGCAGAAGATGGCGTCTGTCAACGAGAGAAAAATGCCTCAGCCATCGTATTAGATCACATTTTTTTAAATGATCAGTCCAGGAGGTGGCACTGATCGACAACTGTATTAGTTCAAAGATGATAAAAGCAGGTAAAATAGATTAAAACTATCGTTTCAAAGCTCTCCAAATGTGACCGTTTACACGCATTAGCTGGCGACCGGAAGTTCTTAGCATTCTCCTTGCGCATACACGCAAAGCATAATGGGTAATTTGGCGTTCCATGAAAAAGGTCTATACAGCAGGGCTATTCCATTAGTTTGTCATGGGGGCCAGTTCATGAAAAGCATCCCAAATGAGGGGCCGGAGAGATATGACTTGCAATATAAGTGATGTATAAGAGCTCATATGTTGTATTTTTGCTCATTAAGACACCCACATAGTATTTTTCTACATTAAAATGTGAATATATTGTAATTTGAAACTACTTAACATCACTGCATTGTACAAAAAAAAATCTGAAAATTTCTGGAAATTAAAATAAATTAATAAAAAAATAAAAATAAAAAAAAAATTGCTGTTCACAAGCGCTGCACAGACGTTCCGGAAATTTTTCAGAAAACACCATTCACACGTCCATTTCAGGTTACCAGTAAATCCTGACATCATTAAGCAGCAATGAGCTCTAAACAGCTGCACTTGTATTTGTACGCATAGATGGTTTCCCTTTTATTTAAAGCTTTAGCATTCAAGCAGCTGCTTTTCTCCCAGAGGTATCCAAAGGCAGAAGAGCGAACCACAGCTAAATGTTTACACATCTGACTACATTACAAACGCTGTGGATGGATCAGTATTGTGAACATCTTCAATGAAAACATGGAGAAACACTTCCGCATGTTGAGATGTACATAACGTGTGTTGGCTGCTTCGCGTGCACACGCGTCGCGCAACTGAAGCAGAGCTTGAAGGTAAACAAACAGTGGTTTATCATAAGCATGGGTAAAACAAAAACCTCTCCGGTGTTCTGAATTTGGACTGCAATACTTAGTTCAACCACTGTGTGTCAATTTAAAGCAGCGCTTCTCAATTCGGGTCCTCGATGATTTAAAGTAATCATGTTTAATCTTGATTGTCTTGCTTTTATAGCTCTATAACATGGACATGATCAGGATCCTGACACTAATGCTGCAGGTCTAATCAGACTCTTCCAGTTCTTCTGGAGTGTAAATGCTGGACTGTACAGCATCTGTAGAGCCAAACATTCCAGATTACAGCTGTGAAACACACCAGGATGGACAGACGTGTGTGTGTGTGTGTGTGTGTGTGTGTGTGTGTGTGTGTGTGTGTGTGTGTGTGTGTGTGTGTACATGTTTTTGTGACATATCAGGACACAAATCTGTATAATGACATGGGTATGACACGGGTATTACAAAAAGCAGGTGAAATATGAGGACATTGGTGACGTCCTCACTTCTCAAAAAGCTTCTAAATCACACAGGATGAGTTTGTTCAGGGAGTAAAGCTGTACACTGTCTCCTGTGATGGTTGGGTTTAGGGGTAGGGTGGGGTGAGGGCAATATAATATACGGTTTGATCTGTATAAAATGAATGGAAGCCTATGTAATGTACCCACTTTTCACAAAAACAAACATGTGTGTGTGTGTGTGTGTGTGTGTCTCTCCGTTTCTCAGATGGAGGAATCTCTGGTTCTTTTTCTTTACGTTGCTTCAGCGTTGCGGCTGTGTTCAAGCATGGGAGAGGACCCGTTTGAAGCCCACTAATCAAGCGCAGGTAAGAAGGGATTCCTCCGTTCAGACCAGCAGAAAACACAGATGATGAAACTACAGACAAACACCTTCACTAACCGCGCTACAAAAGTGTCAGTAGTGAAAACACTTCAGTGACAGCACAGAGAAAGGACAAACTGGAGAATGATGGATAAACCTCAATAGATTCAATTCATAATTTCATAATTCAATTTTATCCATATTCCAGACCTCCAAATTCTACAATTATTTAAAATTCTAGAATTATACAATCCTACAGTTCTTTATTGTATAGTTCTAAAGTTCTAGGGTCCAAAATTCTGCAATTCTAAAGTTTTAAAGTTTTACAGTTTCTAAAATTCTAGTTCTAAAGTTATAATTTTTCTGCAGTTTCAAAATTATACAAATTTAAAGTTCTTAAGTTCTAAAATTCTACATTTTTAGGGCTCTAGAGTTTAAAAATTCTACAGTTAAAAAGCTCTAAAGTTCAAGTGTTCTAAAGCTGTACACTAAAGTTCTAGAGTTCTAAAATTCCAGTTCTAAAATTTTACACTTCTAAAGTTCTCGAGTTATACAATTCTATATTTCTACAGTTCTTAAAATGTACAGTTCTAAAGTTCTAGGTTCCAAAACTCTGCAATTCTAAAGGTTTAAAGTTTTACAGTTCCACAATTCTACATTTATTCAATTATACGGTTCTAAATTCTACATTTCTAAAGGTTTAAAGTTCTACAGTTCCAAAATTATACAGTTGTAAAGGTTTAAAGTTTTATAGTTCCAAAATTCTAGTTCTAAAATTCTAATATTTTTGCAGTTCTAAAATTCCACAACTCTAAAATTCTACACGTCTAAAGTTCTACACTTCTAAAGTTCTACTATTCAAAAGTTTTACAGTTCCAAAGTCCTAAAATTCTTAAGTTCCACAGTTCTAAAGTTCTAGGGTCCAAAATTCTGCAATTCTAAAGTTTTAAAGTTTTACAGTTTCTAAAATTCTAGTTCTAAAGTTATAATTTTTCTGCAGTTTCAAAATTATACAAATTTAAAGTTCTTAAGTTCTAAAATTCTACATTTTTAGAGCTCTAGAGTTTAAAAATTCTACAGTTAAAAAGCTCTAAAGTTCAAGTGTTCTAAAGCTGTACACTAAAGTTCTAGAGTTCTAAAATTCCAGTTCTAAAATTCTACACTTCTAAAGTTCAAGTGTTCTAAAGCTGTACATTAAAGTTCTAGAGTTCTAAAATTCCAGTTCTAAAATTCTACACTTCTAAAGTTCAAGTGTTCTAAAGCTGTACACTAAAGTTCTAGAGTTCTAAAAATCCAGTTCTAAAATTTTACACTTCTAAAGTTCTCGAGTTATACAATTCTCTATTTCTACAGTTCTTAAAATGTACAGTTATAAAGTTCTAGGTTCCAAAACTCTGCAATTCTGAAGGTTTAAAGTTTTACAGTTCCACAATTCTACAGTTATACAATTATACGGTTCTAAATTCTACATTTCTAAAGGTTTAAAGTTCTACAGTTCCAAAATTATACAGTTGTAAAGGTTTAAAGTTTTATAGTTCCAAAATTCTAGTTCTAAAATTCTAATATTTTTGCAGTTCTAAAATTCCACAACTCTAAAATTCTACACGTCTAAAGTTCTACACTTCTAAAGTTCTACTATTCAAAAGTTTTACAGTTCCAAAGTCCTAAAATTCTTAAGTTCCACAGTTCTAAAGTTCTAGGGTCCAAAATTCTGCAATTCTAAAGTTTTAAAGTTTTACAGTTTCTAAAATTCTAGTTCTAAAGTTATAATTTTTCTGCAGTTTCAAAATTATAGTTAAGTTCTAAAATTCTACATTTTTAGAGCTCTAGAGTTTAAAAATTCTACAGTTAAAAAGCTCTAAAGTTCAAGTGTTCTAAAGCTGTACACTAAAGTTCTAGAGTTCTAAAATTCCAGTTCTAAAATTCTACACTTCTAAAGTTCTCGAGTTATACAATTCTCTATTTCTACAGTTCTTAAAATGTACAGTTCTAAAGTTTTAGGTTCCAAAACTCTGCAATTCTAACCCCCAGTTTCACAAACGAGGTTTAAGGCTAGTCAAGATTAAATTGCATGTTTGAGCTGTCTCAACTCACAATAACTTGCAGTGAGATGTCTTAAAATACACCAGTGTCATTATTTTTCTCCAGGTGCACACCAGTAATATATTTTTCTAGGGCCAATTTTATAAATGTGGCTTAAATAGCCTAATTTAACTAAGGCCTAGTCCTGGCTTAATCTAAGCCCTGTTTGTGAAACTGGGCCTTAAGGTTTAAAGTTTTACAGTTCCACAATTCTACAGTTATACAATTATACGGTTCTAAATTCTACATTTCTAAAGGTTTAAAGTTTTATAGTTCCAAAATTCTAGTTCTAAAATTCTAATATTTTTGCAGTTCTAAAATTCCACAACTCTAAAATTCTACACTTCTAAAGTTCTACTATTCAAAAGCTTCACAGTTCCAAAGTCCTAAAATTCTTAAGTTCCACAGTTTTAAAGTTCTAAAATTTTCCATTTGTAAGGTTCTAGAGTTAAAAAATTTGACAGTTCTAAAGTTGCAGTTAAAAACTTCTAGAGTTCTTAAATTCTACATTTAAAAAATTCTAGTGTTCAAAAGCTTTACATTAAAGTCATTGAGTTCTAAAATTCTAAAGTTCTAAAATTCTAAAGTTCTAAAGCTCAACAGTTCTAAAATTCAACAGTTCTAAAGTCCTAAAATTATACACTTCTAAAGTTCTTGAGTTATACAATTCTACATTTCTTATAGTTCTAAAGTTCTTGGTTCCAAAATTCTGCAATTCTAAAGTTTTAAAATTCAAAAATTCTAGTTCTAAAGTTCTAATATTCCTGCAATTCAAAATCCTTAAGTTCTAAAATTCTACACTTCTGAAATTCTGCCCTTTTTTTAGAGTTGCACTAAATTGTAGAGTTCTAAAGCTATACACTATAGTCCAAGAGTTCTAAAATTCTACACTTCTAAGATTCAATGGCCATCTAAGGCATTTGAAGCTGAAGGACAGATGTGAGATACACTCAGTCTGGTTGTGAAGCTGAAGTGTGTGAACAGAACTAAACATCATTTCTTCTAAAGTTCTAGGTTCTAAAGTTCTTGGTTCCAAAATTCTGCAATTCCTAAGCTTTAATATTTCTGCAGTTTCAAAATTCTACAAGTCTAAAGTCCTAGAGTTCTAAAATTGTACATTTCTAAAGCTCCACAGTTCTTAAATTCCACCGTTCTGAAATTCTACAGTTCTATATCTGAGGCCACTTGAGACTGAAAGACAGTTGTGAGATTCACTGGTTTTGAAGCAGAAGTGTGTGAACAGAACTAAATGTCATTTCTTTACACTCCTCTGGTTAATGTGTTAGATTTATTTTAGTCTTTACATGTCAGAGGTCAGTACAGGGAGGTTATAATAACATGCACAAACATGTGCACTAACACACACACACACACACACACACACACACACACACACACACACACACACACACACACACACAGTCCTGCTGGAGCTTCATATTCCTCTGAATAATGAGTGTTTGTGAAGAACTGCCTCTAAAATTCCCCTTCCAAACTAGGGAAAGCTGAACATGTTTGAGAAGACGATTCAAGAGGCCAAACATCACAGATCACACACACACACTCTGTGGATGTTGGATGAGAAACGGTGATTGAGCTAAATATAGCATTAACATGTCTGCTCTCTCTCTCTGAGACGATTTGAGAGAGTTTATGTTCACATTCGCACTATAAAGACACTTTTGTTCACAATTTTAACATCATTTTTTAAATATATGTGGCATAAAATGAGGAAAACAATACAAAAACAATATAACTGTACACTAAAACACAAGCATGACTCCAGATGCATGTATTTTTCATTATATATGTACTGAAAACATAAGTCCAGCTTTACATAAGGAGTATTTCTACAATCTCACAGGAACTGTCAATAGGAAGTTCATCCAGCTAGAAAGGACAACTAAATAAAAAAAAACGTGTTTACTGAATAATTTACACAAATGTTTGGACAAAAATAAAACATCTGTGCTTTTAGACCAACTATAACACGCCACAAATATACTACAGAGCTATATTTACCCTGGTATATTCCTATAACTTTAAACAGAATTACAGGTTCTTGTATGTGAGTGTGTATTTGCACATAACTGGGTGTATCTGTGTGTATTTTAAGTATTTTTGAGTGCATTTGAGAATTTACTCCAGTTATATGAGTGTAAATGAGTATATTTCTGTGTATTTAGGCATATGTGAGTATATTTATGTGTATTTTAGTGTATATTTGTATGCATTTCAATATATTTGAGTATCTTTGAGTGTATTTTAGCATATTAATGTGTATTTTAAGTATAATTCTGTATATTTTGAGTATATTGGTTTGTATTTTGAGTATAATTGTGCATATTTTGAGTATATTAGTGTGTATTTTGAGTATATTAGTGTGTATTTTGAGTATATTAGTGTGTATTTTGAGTATAATTGTGTGTATTTTGAGTATATTTGTGTGTATTTGAGTATCTTTATTTGAGCATATTAGTGTGTATTTTGAGTTTATTTGTGTGTATTTGAGTATCTTTATTTAGGCATATTAGTGTGTATTTTGAGTTTATTTGTGTGTATTTTGAGTATAATTGTGCCTATTTTGAGTATATTAGTGTGTATTTTGAGTATATTTGTGTGTATTTTGAGTATATTAGTGTGTATTTTGAGTATATTAGTGTGTATTTTGAGTATATTAGTGTGTATTTTGAGTATATTAGTGTGTATTTTGAGTATATTAGTGTGTATTTGAGTATCTTTATTTGAGCCTATTAATGTGTATTTTGAGTATATTAGTGTGTATTTTGAGTATAATTGTGCATATTTTGAGTATATTAGTGTGTATTTTGAGTATAATTGTGTGTATGAGTATATTTGTGTGTATTTGAGTATCTTTATTTGAGCATATTAGTGTGTATTTTGAGTATATTAATGTGTATTTTGAGTATATTAGTGTGTATTTTAAGTTTATTTGTGTGTATTTCGAGTATAATTGTGCATATTTTGAGTATATTAATGTGTATTTTGAGTATACTAGTGTGTATGAGTATATTAGTGTGTATTTGAGTATCTTTATTTGAGTATATTAGTGTGTATTTTGAGTTTATTTGTGTGTATTTTGAGTATAATTGTGCATATTTTGAGTATATTAATGTGTATTTTGAGTATACTAGTGTGTATTTTGAGTATATTTGTGTGTATTTGAGTATATTTGTGTGTATTTTAAGTAAATTAGTGTGTATTTGAGTATGGTTGTGTGTGTTTGACAATATTAGTGTGTATTGTGAGTATATCTGTGTGTACTTGATTATATTTGTGTGTATTTTAAGTAAATTAGTGTGTATTTTGAGTATGGTTGTGTGTGTTTGACAATATTAGTGTGTATTGTGAGTACATTTGTGTACTTGAGTATATTTGTGTGTATTTTAAGTAAATTAGTGTGTATTTTGATTATGATTACGTGTGTTTGACAATATTAGTGTGTATTGTGAGTATATTTGTGTGTACTTGAGTATTTTTGTGTGTATTTTAAGTAAATTAGTGTGTATTTTGATTATGATTACGTGTGTTTGACAATATTAGTGTGTATTGTGAGTACATTTGTGTGTACTTGAGTATATTTGTGTGTATCTCAGTATATTGAAGTATTTTAGTATTGTATCTGTGTGTATCTCGGCATATTGGTGTGTATTTGAGTATATCAGTGTGTATTGGAGTGTATCTGTATTAGTCTCCCTCTGGAAAGGTGTGTGTGTGTGTGTTTTCTGAAGTCTTTCCATTGGCGTTTCTCAGGGAAAGCCCCTGACCTCATGAAGCATGTCATTCCCCAGAAAATTACTGCAATTACTTTTCCATAACAGCACAGAAACACTGTGTACATTGAGGATAACAGTTTCCATCTGAAAGAGCTTCTCTCTCATGCGTGCATTCATGCCTTCTGTGTGAAGCTGAAATAATGCTGTAAAGACTGCGCCATAAACACACACTTCACAGTTTGGGATGATTCCTCGGATGTCTCTGAGCGGATGGAAATGTGTGCGGAAACAGGCAAGCATCAAACTTTAGCTTTAATATGAGAGTTTAACCTGCAGGGTAATGATCCAGCTACTGCACCACATCATCAGATATAAACACATGCTTCTTATAATGCATCCAGGTCTGTTTTAGCTTGGAAGAGATGCATGCATTTCTGAAAATACACTGCTTTTTGCAACCTTGCAAATTCATGTAGAATAGTTTTTAAAAAGATGCAACAATTTAACTTCAAGTCAAATGTTCAGCGGGTTTTTTGGTTATTTCTGCACAGAATTTTGTAACAAAATCTGTGAATTTATGTAGAACAATTCACTGAACTCATTCATTAGCAGTGTTTCCATCCAAAAACGTGAATTAGATTTATGTGTAACTCTAATCTCTCAAAACATCAGAGAATAAAGCAGCGTTTCCATCCAATGAGAAACAACAGAGAACAGAACAAACAATTCCTGCTAAACCTGCACAGATATCACTGAGAGGAGTGGAGTTTGCTGCACTGTTGGGATTCTCCACTGTGGTGTTTGTTCTCCTCTAATAAATGAGCTGCGCCTCAGAAGACCAAGACCAAACGCAATGAACGCTGTGAATGCGGTGGCTTTTGGAGGCGTGAGACGGGAGCACAGACAGATGCTCAAGACAGTTCTGGAAGGAATAATAATAGAAGAATAATACTAAAGCACTGTGATGATGGACGGACGGAGGACTGAGGCCTTTTACAATCAGCACGACAACATTTCACATCTGCAACAATGGAAAGCTGGAAACACGGAGAGCTGCAGACCAACATTACTGATGCAAATACCCTGAACACACATTTAAAGCTCATTCACACTACGAGCGACCGTTAATTTCAATGGAAAGCGAGCAACCTCCATCCATACCTGTCAACCCTCCCGTTTTTCCCGGGATTCTCCCGTATTTTACAGTTCTATCCCGCTATCATCCCGTAAAGGTATTTTCCCGTATTTCTCCCGTGTTTTCAGTCTTTCTCTGAAGGGTGGCAAGTAAACATTAAAGAGCAGAGCCTCCCTATACGCAACCCATACCGCCAAACCACCAGGGGCCGCCATTTGCACTTAAATGTGAGCCTGTTCTGTGCTTTCGCTTTGTTTAGGCATGAAAATACTTTAAAATAAATACAAAAAACGGCGGGATTTCCTTGCCTTTTCATTACAGATGCCGTCCCCCCTTCATATGCAATCTTTAAAACAGTCATATAGCGGTGCATGACTATCATCTGACACGCTCCATAGTGATAAATAGAGGCTGTTTCCCAAACCGATTCTGTACACGCGATTTGAAACGGAGCGAAAGTCTGGATTTTGGGTGCGTGTTTAAACAGACATATACACATAATTAATAATAATATCTAAAGATGTCGATCTTGGTGGGGTTTTTTCAAACACAACTAATTTCGTCCCAAATGAGCATAAAAAGGCAATCGAATGCTTTTATTATAACGTTAGATGGTTGCATTTTTAAAGTGACACCTGTTATTTAATAAATAAGAGATTCATTTGTTGCTCTTTAATTAGAAGGTGTCAGTTATACAGTGAAGAAACGGCTAATGAGATTTGATAGCTTGATTTTGTTTCATTATAATAGCTATTAATTTTAATAAGGTAAACTGTTTGCTAAAGTATTTGCGGCTAATGTATACTATTTATTTTTTCTTTTGTAAATAATAATAATAATAATAAAACATATTACTGCCCATTTAACTGTTTATTTATAACGAAACAGCTCCAAATCAACATATTTAGTAATTTGGGAAATTTTTAGGGGGGGGGGGGGGGGGGGGGGGTTGATCCCTTATGGTGGGCATATCCCTTATTTTCACATCCCAATGTTGACAGGTATGCCTCCATCTATACGTGAGCGACAGCGACCATTAGCGACCAGGTGGGCGTGTCGAACGGCACAACATAGTTGAGAATCCTTCAACTTTATGCAAATGAAGCGACAGCCAATAGGAGCACCAGTAGAGCTCACATGATCCCCTCTCGGCTTGCCTAGAGGCCGGTTGTATTCTCTGTGCTGTAGACCTACACAGACCTGCGTTTGAAGCAGGTCGCCACCCAGAGCGACAGGCAGGTGCAAAGCTGCTGCAAGTGTGAATGAGGCATTATAACTGTGAATTCATCTGGCAGAAACTACATCACTGAAGAGCAGACTGATGAAGCACATGCGCAGACTTTACTAAATCTCAGCAGAGGTTATGCGCACTTTCTTTAATGGGATAAAAAGTTAATCCTACTCAGTTGCATGCATACAATTTTTTATGCGTAATTTCAAAATTTATCTGCATCTTGCCGTTTCCATTAGGCCAGGGGTGTCCAAACTCGGTCCTGGAGGGCCGGTGTCCTGGAGAGTTTAGCTCCAACCCTAATCAAACACACCTGAAGCAGCTAATCAAGCTCTTACTAGATACTAGAAACTTCCTGGCAGGTGTGTTCAAGCAAGTTGCAACTAAACTAAGCAGGACACCGGCCCTCCAGGACCGAGTTTGGACACCCCTGCATTAGGCATTTCTATGAAGACAGAGCATGCCTGGAGGGTGCCTCCTTGTCATTTCTGACTAACACAAAAACAAAACGATGTATAAAATGTACTGTGCGACCAAATGTAAAAGTGTAGACAACCTAAAAAATCCAGAACAAAGTGTTTATAGCCTGTCAACTTCAATAAACGAGGGTTTAAGCACACAGAAAAAGACGTCTCACATTAGAGAACTGTAAGGAATCATAATCGTTTTATCACCATGACTAAAAGCTATTGTAAGACAGGGTGTACAACAGGGCTATTCAATTAGTTTGTCACGGGGGACAGTTCATGAAAAGCATCCCAAACGAAGGGCCGGAGAGATGACTTGCAATATAAATGATGACACAACTGCATTTAAGAGCCAATTATGTATTTTTGCTCCTTTAGACACCCATGTTGTATTTGCCTACATTAAAATGTTAATATATTGTATTTTGAAACTATATAATATCACTGCATTGTACAATAAGTTTTTTTAACAAACATTCAAATGTTGTATTTCACAGCACAACAAAATCAGTGTATTGCTGAAGTAGGCTTCTTCTACATTCAGATACGTTCATATGTGATGTTTTGAACTGCATAACAATTATGGTGCAACAATTATAGATTTTAATTGTACGATTATATAGTGTGAAGAATAATCAGTGTTTCACAGTTATCACGTCTAATGTAAATTTAATCTTTATATTAGCTAGATTTAGATCTGGACATCCCTAACTAATATTAAAAACCTTTAAAAGGCATTTTCAGTAGTAATAGTTTTTATGCTGAAGGTTTTTCTGTGCTTATAGGGCTACACAATTTAATTATGTGTGTGTTTATAGAGAGGAACGGGAGAAAATAATATAATAATTGTTATAAAGGTTGGCGCCAATATTTAGATTAACTGTTGTTATCATCTGCGTTCATACATACATAATCATTTGAATAATAGTTGGTCTAACATGTCTTTTGTTTACATTGCACTGAAAGCTAAGCACAACTCTCACCGCTACAGCATGAGATGTTTTCTACTGCGTGCGCCAGACAGCCGCGAGCGCGTTGCTCCGCTTGCGCCCACATATTGGCATATATTCTTACGACATAACAATCTTGCGCGCGGGAAAGACGTGATATGGGAACGGCCCGCGGCTATAGATATTACAGTGTGCGTATTAGCTTCGGTGGACAAGCTCGGAACTTTAAACTAGCGCACAGTTGGCAACTTGGCGTAACTTTGTTCAGCAGTTTCGTTTCGTGCGGCAGAACAGAAATGCGGCTTAGAGAAGCCTTTACGATTAATTAACCATGACGAATTAAAGCACAGTTAATAGTGAAATCGGTTAATCGTTGCATCCCTAATAATGATATCAGTGCATTGTACAAAAGACCTTTTCTACAAACATATTCAAATGTATTCGGCTGCTCTCGCCACTTTCAGGTGACTCACGCTCTGCGCAGCTCATGCTGTATTGAACAGACGCACGTCACTTCATAACTATAGCGGCCGTTTTTTGACTGAACTAAATTTATTCTTGATGTCTCGGTCACACTATTTGGAGGGCCAGAACAAATTGCCTCAGGGGCCAGGTTTGGCCCGCGGGCCGCCAATTGAATAGCCCTGCTGTACAACAAACAAACCAAATCAAAAATCCAGAAATAAGTTTTGACAAGCCTCCGAATAATAACAGCCGTCTTTTAAGGAGATAAGAGTGGATACAAGTAATAAGACGAGTGGCAATCCAGACACTCAGTATCAATGTGAGACATTCGCCTCTACTTCTGTGTTCTTAAACACTCACTTTTTGGGGTCGACAGCTTATAATTATTGAGTTTATAATTTTTATTTGTCAGAAATGACAAGGAATCAGTCAACCTCCTTTAATAGAAAGACAATAGACTGGTCTGGATTGTCCAGTGTGCGTGGCTGTCAAATTATTTAATGTAATGTAGTGTAGTGTGTATTTATATAGCGCATGTATTGTGTATAGCCATACACCCAAAGTGCTTCACAATCATGAGGGGGGTCTCTCCACACCACCACCAGTGTGTAGCATCCACTTGGATGATGCAACGGCAGCCACAGGACAACAGCGCCAGTGCTTCACCACACACCAGCTATAGGTGGAGTGGAGAGACAGTGATAGAGCCAATTCGGTAGATGGGGATGATTGGGAGGCCATGATGGGTAAGGGCTGATGGAGGGAGTTTGGCCGGGACACCGGAGTTACACCCATACTCTTTACCAGAAGTACCCTGGGATTATTAATGACCGGGATTATTACATGGGATTATTATAGTCAGGATCTCGGTTTAACGTCTCATCTGAAAGACAACGCTTACAGTATAGCATCCCCTTCACTATACTGAGGCATTAGGACTTACACAGATCACAGGTTGAGCGCCCCCTGCTGGCCTCTCTAACACCATTTCCAACAGCAACTTTTTCCCATGTGGTCTCCCATCCAGGTACTGACCAGGCTCAGCCCTGTTTAGCTTCAGTGAGGGAGCGCTCTTGGGCTGCAGGGTGATATGGCTGTGGCATTATTAATAATATGTATATTATGATGCGTTGCACTCTGTCTCTATGCACATATCCAAAACGCACATAAAAATAGATGGATAAAAACATAGATATTGTGTCCTGCTGCAGTGCATTATGGGTAATGGACGCCTGCTGTCAGGCTGATGGTGTTTTAGTGTCTGTGTGTGGCTCACGCTGTTTCTCCCGCTGACTACAGGTGAAGTGTTTAATTTTTAAGAGTATCAGCGGCTGTCGCCCACCTCTGCGCCTGAATTACGCTCCGTTCTGTTGGACACAGAGGAAGTCCAATGGGTTTTTCATTTCAACCGCAGGAGCTTCTGGCAGCGGCGCGTCTGAACGAGAAAACTGCCTGTGTTTGCATCCGGTCCCACAGAAAAACTGCAGGAACGCGCTCATCTCTGTCAGGATGTCCCCATAATACAGCAGCACACACACTGACCAATGAGACACGCACTGCTGACATCAGAATTATTCGACCTCCTATAAAACTGTATTTGTTTACACTTTGTCCCCAATTTCTGTTTGCACATTTCTACACATAATAGTATGATTTCTTTTCTCTTTGTCATGATGACAGCACATAATATTAGACTAGATATTCTTCAAGATACTAGTATTCAGCTTAAAGTGACATTTAAAGGCTTAACTATGGTAATTAGGGTAAAGTTAGGGTAATTAGGCAAGTCACTGTATAACAGTGGTTTGTTCTGGAGACAATCCAAAACTAATATTGCGTAAGGGGGCTAATAATATTGACCTTAAAATAGGCAGTGTTGGGGAGGTTACTTTGGAAATGTAATAGATTACAGATTACAAATGACCCTATTTAAAATGTAATAAGTAGTGTGCCTTTTCGATTACTTCATAAAAGTAAAGTAACTGATTACATCTGATTACATTTTGATTACTTTTAAGTTTCTAATGGATGTTTTCAACTAAATAATTTCCAAGCATTTATACCGAGCAGGAGTGAGCTTACAGTAGCTCTGTTTACTTAAGTTTCAACATCTTTCATCACTTCAATTAAGATTATATTCATTTAATTTTAAAGTACAGCCACCACAAACCAGACCTTATAACAAAAACATGTTTACTGTTGCTACAAAATCAGAATTTGAGTTAGTTGTGCAGGGGGATTTTTGTGGATTTGCAATAAAAAAAAATACATCTAAGCTGTTTTTTGCATTTTCATTTTTAAATCGAAGCAACTTAAATCCACATCTGAGTGATCAATAAAACTTGCAATGAAACAGATGAGGAAGAACTGTTCAGTTCAATTATTTACTGTAAATAATATGCTGAACTAAACAGAAACATATAGTATATAACAGTATATACAGTATATAACAGTATATAACGGCAAACACTAAAAATCTAATGAAACCAGCTGTTACACATTTAAAATACTATAGTAATTTAAAGTAAAGGGAAATATTAAGGAATGAGCATTATATTGTATATATATTTACAATTCTTCATTAATAAGTTACATTACATAATGTAGTATCATTAGTAATTACCATAGTATACTTTAGCCTTTACTACAGTAAACTATATATATATAGACCTCCTCTCCTCTCCCTCAGTCAACTTTCCATCAAGCAAATTTCTCCTGTTAGCCTTGGTTGGCGACATCACCAACCAGAGCAAGAGGTGGCAGTACTGCAACAAAAAGTTTGTTGTCGACCACCGAAAAAAACGTAGAAGAAATCGTCATTCTCGCCATCATATGGCTTTATTTTCATTGGCTAGACACCGGCTTCACAGCTCCATGAATGCCAGTGCTGTCACTTATTGATCCGCGATCTGTAAATGTAGCTTGTGTGGATGCTACTGCACTACTTGATTAATAAAACAGCTTCGCTACTGAAAAGATATTTGATTTATAAAGTAGCGACGCTTCCGCCACGCTACTGAGAAATGTAGTTATAGCAGAATAGCAGCGCTTTAGTAAATGGCCTTAGCAGAAGGCATCGTGCATAATCAAAAACAGGCAAAGCTACAGATTAACGTTATTCAACATATCCCCGATTTTTAAAGATGTAAAGATGTTTTTTTTTAGATGTAACCCCATTTGTAATCTTTAACATTTTCATAAGTAACTGTAATTTAATAACCATTTATTCTCAGTAACGCTGACGAATTACTGTTATATTTATTTTTTTATTAAATTACGTAACGCTGTTACATGTAACTAGTTACTCCCTGTTACGAAAAAAATTTATTTTTATTATTATTTCTTTTCTTTATTGCGCATTGTGTATGCCTATTTCTTTGTCCCGCCTCCTGGTTGTTTTTTGTATCATCCCATAGATTCCCATTCCGGCGTGATTCATGCTCTGATTGGCTGCTGGTCTTGGAGGCCTGTATAAAAAGGAACATCCGGCAGGGCTCAAAGAGCTCATTCGTGTTGCGACGGTTGCTGGGAGTGGAGCTCCTGGATTTCCCTTACCCCTCCGGCCGACGACCAATATTTAGTCTTGTTATCATTGTTCATATGTGTAACCTTTTTGAGAGTTTGAGCTTGTAGGGGTGGCCTGCCTATTTATTTGATTACTTTTGACTATGTTTATGTTTAGGGAGAAAGTTAAGCTTCCTGTATTTTTCTTTAAACATTTCTAGGTAATTTAGTTCATTTCCTTTACAGATTCTTTTGTTTGTTATTTTGGCCTGGGGTCACCCTGAAGAGATGCTCACTTAAAAATGACTATTTTTCTACAATAAATCTATTCAATTACTCTCAACTGAGTGTCCGAGTTTGGTTGTCGACCGAAGGGGATCTTTTGTCTTAAGTTTTTGTTTTGTTAGGGAAATCCACCACCCCAACACATTTGTTTTTCCGTTTATTATGCCCATGTTGTTTTCCTCTAGACTTGGGGCGTAATACTCCCCAACACTGAAAATGGCTTTAAAAACAATTAAAAGCTTTTATTCTAGCCAAAATAAAACAAATAAGACTTTCTCCAGAAGAACAAATGTTAGAGGAAATACTGTGAAAAATTCCTGAATCTGTTCAACATCATTTGGGAAATATTGGAAAAAGAAGAAGAAATTCACAGGAGGGCGAATAATTCTGACTTATCAAATTAGTTGACCTCAACTGTGTCTAAAATCAGGCTTTCTGCATGTAGGCGGTGAAATCTGAATTTGACCATCACAAAGTTATTTCATTTTTTTTTAAAAGCACAACACCCTGATTTATACGTGTCTGAATGACTAAAAGACGGCAGGATTAGCTTTAGTGTGCTGACATGAGAGTTTTCCTCCTCCGGCCACCCAGCAGGAGATCTGAGCGCTGTTTCCCAGAGCTTTACCTGCCTGATTTGTGGAGTTTCTGCAGACCCACACAGAGGCTTCATTCAGGCCACACCAAGAGAAGGAAAGCAGTTCCTCAAAGTCCAGCTTCCGGCCGATGACAGTCCAGTGATTCCCCGCCGAGACACAATTCTGGAGAACCGGAGATCCATCCGCCACTGCTGAAACACACAGCCAGAAAAACAACGGGGGATTTTACTCACTTGTGTTTAAGCAAATCTAACTGAGTTGTTGTTTTGTTTGTTTGATTATTAGGCCTATTATTACATTGTAATTATTGGGTACTCTGGACATTTTGATGACCGTTGATGTCCGATATTGCCTACTATCAGGGGTGTAGCAAGTGGGGGGTAAAGGGGGACTGAGTGCATAGGGCTGTGACAATTTAGGGCCCACAGATGAGCAGTGAATGATTATGTGAATTCTCTCGTGTAGCACCATTGGATAGCGTAGCATTCACTGGATGCACACTACAGAAGAAGCAGGTCATCCGGGTACTTCTTGCATACTGTTTTTCCAATACTAAGAATTCAGACATACTATTTTCCCTGCATACTATTTTTCACATACTATAAAGTAGGGAAATATGCAATTTTGGATGCCGTCTGTCTGCCTAGTCACCATAAAATGGAAATTACGATGGTCCTATTTTCTACATTGAAACAGTCTTGAAATGAGATGGTAGGCGCATGATTTTGTCTTTTTGGTAAGCGATTGGATCGTTGGAAGATGGGCATTGCTAACAACTGAAAGAAGACTGATGAATGCACAAAAGCAGAGCAGAAACGAGACACGCCCTTATAGCCCTCATGCCCAAAAGGACTGAAAAGCACCGCACAAAAGACCAAGACAAGCCCATTTTGATTTTATTTCGACTTTGAAGTCTGCATGAACCTAAATATGGGGACTTTTATTTCAGTATATGTTGATGTACTTCCAACTGAAACAGAATATTAAGTAGGGGGAGTGGCTTTGTTTTTGAGCATCTTTCCCTCGTGGCGAACTAAAGGTAAGGGGCGTGGTTAAGGATATTGCTGAAGCGTCAATCTGACATCAACAGAGAAAAAGCGCCACTTTGGTGATTTAAATATAATAGGAATCAATTTGATATATTTCTCAATATTCTTTAAATTCATCTGCATACAATGTTAAAGCTGCTTTCGGTAAATATTTGATGACTTTATGTACTTTAAGTCTACAAGAAAAAGCATGTTCAGCTGAAAAGCATGACATGAATTAGTGGGCCAGTTACGCAATAAAACATAACAGTGTTCAACCTATGCCTGTAATTTGTGAAACATCAGATTTACCAAAGCGAACATACCCATGAAATGTGATTAGTATTTATATTTCAGCCGGAGTTGTTTTGATTTTTTTCTTTTTATAGCGCTGGCGGCGGTGCACTCTCCACCTCGCCTCGCTCCTGTCTGCCCCAATCACAGCGCAGATATATTTCAGCTCGGCTCCGGCCAAACTTTCTGACGTTCCTCAAGTTCATCCTGTGGTCGCCCCTGGCAACACATCCCAGAATTCCCCCGCCGGCGACCTGAAGGAGACGCCTTCTCATTCCCGCGCTTTTTTTTTTCTCTTAATGGATCAAAAATCCATTTGTGGAAAGACTGTTGGACCTTTAGAGGAAAAGAGGTCAATTTGAACTCAATGAACATACAAAAGCATGTGTATTCGGTCGGTTCGCATCACCCAGAGCTGCGTGCGCTGATAATGCCGGCTTTATTTCAGCCAGCGGAGGGGATTTTGGCCTTTTCCCAATGCCAGTCTTCTGGAAGACGCATGAAGCTGAAAATCACAGGAGCACTATAGAGAGCCCTATACAACACAAATGTCAATTTAGCACAGGGGAACTGATTTAACAGTACCTTCAAGATGCTTGTTGAAGCGTCAGCTCAGGTTATATAAGAGTGAATGTAGAACTGTGGGTACATTTTGTGTCTCCAATATAAACTCTCTATTATTTCTTCAAAAACTTCAGTCAGTTTTGAATAATAACACAAAGAATATCTACATATGGGGAAATCAGACAAAGATAAAAGGCCATGGACAGGTTTATATATATATATATATATATATATATATATATATATATATATATATATATATATATATATATATATTCTTTCGACTTAGTCTCTGATTTATCAGGGGTCACCACAGTGGAATGAACCGCCAACTATTCCAGCATATGTTTAACGCATCGGATGCCCTTCCAGCCACAACCCAGTACTGGGGAATATAGATGGATGGACGGACAGACAGACAAACAGACAGACAGATAGATAGATGGATGGATGGATGGATGGATGGATGCAGACAGACGGATAGATAGATAGATAGATAGATAGATAGATAGATAGATAGATAGATAGATAGATAGATAGATAGATAGATAGATAGAGAGATGGACGGACGGACGGAGACAGATGGACAGACAGACGGACAGACAGACGGACGGACGGATAGACAGACGGACAGACAGACAGATGGATGGATGGATGGATGGATGCAGACAGATGGACGGACAGACATACAGACAGACAGACAGACAGACAGACAGACAGACAGACAGACGGATGGATAGATGGATGGATGGACGGACAAACGGACGGACGGATGGACGGACGGATAGACAGATAGACGAACAGACAGACAGACAGATTTTATCTTATTTGGTGCACTATATCTGCTGCGACTCTGTGATTGGTGGATTTTCTGAGGAGCATCATGGGTAATGTAGTTTTTCTGCACTAATTCCACTATTAAACACTGTGATTGGAATTAATGCAAACATATAGGTTCAAACAAAACAGACACAAATAATTAAAACCCTCAGGAATCACAGCAAACAGGTCTATCAGTTGGTGAAAAAGGGACTAAAAAATAAAGCTGTCGTTTACTGCCAAATATGCATATTAATATATTACTACACTTAAATACTGTAGTCTAATCAGATTAAATGACATCACTGGCTGTACTTCATTGGATTTGATGGAGCTAAAGATCTGGTGCACATTATTTGCTGCAACTCTGATTGGTCGATTTTACGTGCAGAATTGTGGGTAATGTAGTTTTTCTGCACTAATTCCACTATTGAACACAATTTTGGACTACAACATAAAAGAATGCATACATGGCTTCAAGAAAAGCAGATTACAATCAATTAACATCCTCAGGGGTCTATATTTAGGTAATGTAATCTGACTTAATCACATCATTGGCTGTGCTTCATGGTACTGGGCGGAGCTAAAGATCTCATTTGGTGCACTTTATTTGCTGCATCTAATTGGTGGATTTCTATGCAGCATCATGGTTAATATCGTTTTTCTGCACTAATTCCACTATTAAACACTAAATTTGGGTTTAAAAATAGCAGATAGAATTGATTTACAACCTCAGGGCTCACAACAGGTCTGTCTATCTGTTGGTGGAAGAAAAAGAAATCAATTCCCCTATTGAGGATGTGAGTGGCGCCGCACGGCATCGTTCACTTGTCTGTCCAGCTGCTGAAGCGCGAGCCTGTGAAACAGATACTGACGGGCAGACGCTTCAAAGTCACTTCATACTTTCCCTCATTGTTGCTCTGCTGCTCGTGCCAAGCAGAACAAGCCTGAATGGAGACCTTGTAGTGATCACAAGCTCTTCTGCTGCGGTTTCATGCAGTTAGGACGATTGTAAGGTTCTATGCCATTTTGGACCCCAACCCCCCCCAACCCACCCCCACCCCCCCCCCCCCCCCCACCCCTGCCCCCCCACCCCCCCAACCCCCCCGCAGTGCCCCCCCCACCCATGATAATCCACCCCCCACGCCAAACCACCCTCCCCACACTGCCGCTCTTCACTTTTGTCCACAACCAACCCGCCCCTTCACTTTTATCCATGACTTTCACCTCCCCCCAGTCTTTTCACTTTTGTCCACGACACCATCAGAATGTTGCCATAAGGCCCGTACCGGCCAGGGGTGCCCCTGCAATAGAGTATGTCAAATGCTGTCGTACGGCACTGCAAAAAGGGGCCAAATAAATGAGCATCATCACACTGAGGTGTGCGTTGGCACCAGGCCGCAGGCCGAGTGCCTTAGTGTTCCACCAGTGCTGATATACAGCCATATCCCACTGCTACTCGTGTGATATTGAGTTTATACAACATTTCGACGACACAATCATGTATATAAAAAAGAAAATCAAACACGAAGAGTCTAAAAACCCTTTTGTATTAGGAACTACTTTCTTCCACCATTTATTCACATCTGCAGCTGACGTCAGAACAGCAGAAGCAGTTACTACCTCACCAACATCACTGTAGAGCTAGTGTTTGAATGATTCTCTAGCGTAATGTCTAAAGTGATGACAAAACAGCTGATTTTGCTCACATCTCCCTACAGTATTATAGTCTATTACAGTATTTCTCTGTTGCAATCGGGAGATCACAAATAAAAGCAGCGCAATCACTTTCCAGACTGCTGTTGTGTTTGCAATAAGGAAAAGTACTAAACACATGCGGGCATTTCTTCTTTCTTTCTGCTAACACAACACACATTCCTGATATCTGAGTCCCATCTCACACTCAATACACAACAATTATATGGTATAAATACAGCACTACAACATACAAGATCGACTTAAAATATCACTTACCAGTTTAATAATGATTTAATCAGCTGTAGTTAGAAATGACGCTGTTTTAATCTTCTAAGGGCTTACTATTCGGTCCTGTCGCCAACGTCAACCGTCTTTGGTCCACTCAGTATGGCAAGCTAATGGCCGCCGATGCGTTGTCTCTCAGAAATTCTGTTTAAAATAGGCACTATTCTTATAAATAAACTGCATAGTTGCAATCTAAACAACTACATTCTCCACTAAAAAAGCCACAAAAGTACATGATGTTGTCCAGCAGCTGCAATATTTGTCAAACTGTAGAGTGTCCTCTGCTTGTTGCTGTATGTGGGCGGAGTAATACACAAGGGTGAAGAGGTGGTACGAGTATTGCTGAATATCGTACGGCTATCAGCCAATCAGATTTAGGAACCAGACAGAACTGTTGTATAAACGGATTAGACGTTGATACAGTGAGTGATTGCTCTATATTCTACATTTCTGTACAGAGAGGTCACGATTTGATCTTCTATTAGTCTCACGCAATCAAATAATGTTCATCAAGCTCGACCTTTTGAACGCAGCATGATGTGAATCTTGTCACACTAGCTTGCGTTTCAGGTCTGCCACATTGGCATGCGTATGAATGGAAGTCTATGAGGCATAAAGTGCAGTGTGACCATGGCTTAAGGCTTGATCGGCAGGCACTCTCGCTCCTGATAGTGTCGTCAATCTGGCAAACCACATCTGCATTGAATCGTCATCAGAAAAGTGGCCAGGTTAAAAAGAAACTCTGCGATATTTATGGTGGCTTGAGAAAGCCACCATTCTGATATTCTACATAAACTTCTTCTTCTTCTTCTTCCGTCTTCTGAGACTAATTTTAAAGTGTATCTCCTCCTAAACTGTTCAAGCTACATACTTCAAACTTTCGTCAAACTTTAAAACTGGTCTGACTCGGGTTGCTATGTCTTTTCTAAGTGATCTGACTATCGGTTTTTCGTAAAACGACCCAGAAAATTTTCAAAAGTCCCATTGACTTAACATTGGGTCAAACTTTGTGAGCTCATAACTCTGCATCAGACTGTCCTACAGACTTCTAACTGGGCTCATTCAACTCAGTCTAGCCAGCAGCCAATAACTGATGACTTTTTAACTTACTAGCCACTCCCTAGCAACCACTTACAGCACCCTAGCAACTGTCCCATAGACTTCCATTGTAAAAGACTGCCATTGACTTAACATTGGATGAACATTTGTGAGCTCATAACTCTGCATCAGACTGTCATACAGACTAATGGCTGAGCTCATTTAACTCAGTCTAGCCAGCAGCCAATCACTGATGACCTTTAAACTTAATAGCCACTCCCTAGCAACCACTTACAACACCCTAGCAACTGTCCCATAGACTGTGACTAGCTATTCTAACACATGCTAATAGTGTTAACATCCTACTGACATGCTAATTTTGCTAGAAAAGATGCTAGCAACACACTAGTGACATGCTAGTCATGCTAGCACATGATAATTCATGCTAATTCATGCTAGAAACAAGCTGATTCATGCTAGAATCATGCTAGTAACACACTAAAATCATGCTAGTAACACGCCAGAATCATGCTAGTAACATGTTAGAATCATGCTAGTAACATGCTAATTCATGCTAGAAACAGGCTAGTAACATGCTAATTCATGCTAGAATCATGCTAGTAACACTAAAATCATGCTAGTAACACGCTAGAATCATGCTAGTAACATGCTAGAATTATGCAAGTAACATGTTAGAATCATGCTAGTAACATGCTAATTCATGCTAGAATCATGCTAGTAACATGCTAATTCATGTTAGAATCAAGCTAGTAACATGCTAATTCATGCTAAAAACAGGCTAGTAACATGCTAATTCATGCTAGAATCATGATAGTAACATGCTAATTCATGCTAGAAACAGGCTAGTAACATGCTAATTCATGCTAGAAACATCCTAATAACATGCTAATTCATGCTAGAAACATGCTAGTAACATGCTAATTCATGCTAGAAACATGCTAGTAACACGCTAAGTCATGCTAGAAACACGCTAGTAACATGCTAATTCATGCTAGAATCATGCTAGTAACATGCTAATTCATGTTAGAATCATGCTAATTTATGTTAGCAACTAGAAACATGCTAACATATATGTACTTATCTATGCCGACTGTTTCAAACTTCATAAAAACTACTTCAGGTTTTTACACTTTAAAACTACTTCAAACTTTCAGACTCGGCTTTCTCAAGCCACCATAAACTTTGTCCTCAAACTTTAATATCTAGTTTGAATTTGTACCACAATGCCAATCCTACACATCCTTAAACTTTACTGATCTTGACTGTAATGCAGTAATGCACATCTTTCGCAAAAGCTGCTTGCTATGAAAAGCACTATACAAATAACCAAACTGAACTGAAGGAGCCCCTAAAGTTCACTGCTGGTGTTCTGCTGTACACAGTGCACACTACAGTCTGATACTCCAGCATCTCATCTTATGTTTTCTTCGCTGTGTTGATTTACTCTGGTTTCAGATCGGTGTGTGAGGTTTTGAGTGGGAGGTTTAGACATGGTCTCTGCGTTTTACTGCACATCCTGTGAAACTGAATGTGGAGCTCTCAGTGCAGTCCATCAATTTAGGCCTGCTGTGTCAGCGCACGCTCTCAGGTGTGTGTGTGTGTGGGAGAACAAGATCCTGCACACAGCACAGCAGTGTGTGTTCAGTCTGCACGCACAGAGACGACACACACCACAGCAGGGCATCTAAACGGAGTTCACTACTTTAGTGCATGTTCTTATACGAGTATGATTCATCAGTGCACATCATTCAGTTCATAATCTACATCAGCAAGATTTATTTTACGGTCTCATATTATTTTAGATGTTTTCCTTGTGTTTCTGCAATGAATATTAATTTTGTTCAAAAAAGATTTGCATTTCATACTTTTGATTACAATATGCACTCATTTTTATAAGGTTTGATGTCAAATGAGCTTCATTTAAGCATAAATTGTCATACTAGACATGTCTCAGCATTGCATACACTATTAATATACTGAAATGTCCCTCAACGCCCCCCAAAAAATGGGATAAATCAATAATAAATTAATTAATAATTCAAATGTATTCGATCTCTCTACACAAACATGTTTAACTTATTTTATAATTCTCTACGATTACTGTATTCAAATATTCACATTAAACAAATAAAGCAAAAGCGTGAGGAAACTATCATTAATAATTTATTAATATATATTTAAAAACTTTAATGGAACGATATAACTCACACCAGGGCTGTCAAACTCAGTTCCTGGAGGGCCGCAGCTCTGCAGAGTTTAGCTTTAACTCTAATTCAAGAGTCACGCTTAGCTCATGATTTATCACATAGCTTGTTTGGCATGCTGTCCCGGGAGAGATCCCTGAGCTCACGGGATCCTCGGGCCCAGGGCTCCCCCCTTTCACATGGCGAGGGGAAATTGAGCTCAGGTCGATCTCAAACTCCCCGCTGCTGAGGCCAAGGTGAACTTCTTGACAGTAAGACATTAGAAAAAGATTTAGGCTTATTTTATCTATAATATAGAGCATATTTGGATGGTGGGAGGAAACCGGGGGACCCGGGGGAAACCCACGCGGACACGGGGAGAATATGCAAACTCCGCACAGAAATACCAGATGGCCCAGCAAGGACCTGACGCCATTGGTATTCTTGCTGTGAAGCAACAGTGCTAGTCACTGGGCCACCGTGCCGCCCATTCTGGATAAAGGTGGAAGAAGGGGAGGAGGGGGGTTTCTTCCAGATGAAGATAGTTGTAGAGAGGAAATAAGGATATATATAGTGACTTGGGATCCTTTGATTGGAAGATCATGATTAGCTAATGTGGGCCAGCTGGGTCAATCCTGAGCACGTGCTCCTCTCGAAATTAGTTTAAAATTAAACTTCACTTAAACACACTTGATCGTACTGATTAGGGCTGCACAATATATCGTTTCAGCATCGATATCGCAATGTGTGTGTGTCTGCAATAGTCACATGGCAGGACATGCAATGTTGAGTTATTACAGTTGACCAGAAACCACAGGTCAAAACACATGAGATTTGTGCAGTCGCTGCAGAATTGAAGCACACTTGAGTGAAGGTTTGTCATTTGTATGCATTTTCAAGGACTGTAACTGTGTTTGCATTTTGAGGTTTAATGCATTCAGACACACGAAAGCGTATTGTTTGTAACTAATAGAGATTAATGTTATTGCATTATTTAAATGATGAAGTGTTATTTTACATTTATTATTCAATTAATTTACCTGAATTAATAACCCACAAAGCACCGTTTATTTCACTTAATCTTTGTTCCATTGTGTTTATGACTGTAGTTTATGTATATAATAAATTATGTAAAATATATTTATATAAAAGGCGGCGCGGTGGGTAGCACGTTCACCTCACAGCAAGAAGGTTGCTGGTTTGAGCCTCGGCTGGGTTAGTTGGTGTTTCTGTGTGGAGTTTGCATGTTCTCCCCGTGTTGGCGTGGGTTTCCTCCGGGTGCTCCGGTTTCCCCCACAGTCCAAACACATGCGCTATAGACCATTTTAATGTGGTGATTTCATTGGCCCATGAACATTTCCTGCTTGTTGTCAAACTATTTCATATCTTTAACAAGAGGCAATTCAATCATACCTTGATGTTATACCAAGCATCATAACAATATTTATCAATATGTGGAACTTTTTGGACTCTCAGAAGCTATGGAAATTTAAAATGTAAAACAGGAAATACGTCAGGACCATAGTTATTGTTTACATCCCTCAAAATGGTCTATAGGGGAATTGGGTATGCTATAATCGACCGTAGTGTGTAAATGAGTGTGGATGATTACCAGTGATGGGCATAAACATGTGCTGGATAAGTTGGCGGTTCATTCCGCTGTGGCGACCCCGGATTAATAAAGGGACTAAGCTGAAAAGAAAATGAATGAATGAATATATACATAAAATAATGTATAAACCTATACATCACATGTGTCAAAGCCAGTTCCTGGAGGGCCGGAGCTCTGCACAGTTTAGTTCCAACCCCAATTAAACACACCTGATCAAACTAATTGAGTGCTTTAGGCTTGTTTGATACCTACAGATAGGTGTGTTGAAGCAGGGCTGGAAATAAACTCTGCAGGGCTCCGGCCCTCCAGGAATTGACTTTGACACCCCTGCTATACATGATTCACTCCCCTACAAAATCATCCTGATCAATGGAAATGAATGACTTTCCAAATAAGAGTTAAGTCATCTGATGAAATTGTATTCATATTGCAATATATATATATATAACACAGAGAAAGAAATATTGCAATGTCAGATTATTCCAATATCGTGCAGCTCTAGTACCGATTGAGTCCTTCAGGCTTGCTTGAACCTACAAGTAAGCGTGTTAAAGTTCAACACGCTCAAAACAGTGGAGATGATAGTGGACTTCAGGAGAAACCCCCCTGATCTCCCCCCACTCAGCATCATAGACAGCATTGTGGCAGCAGTGGAGTCATTCAGGTTCCTGTGCACCACCATCTCTCAGGACCTGAAGTGGGACACTCACATCGACTCCATTGTCAACAAAGCTCAACAGAGGCTGTACTTTCTTCGTCAGCTGAGGAAGTTAAACCTCCCAAAGGAGCTGCTGAAACAGTTCTACAACTCCATCATTGAATCAGTCATCTGCACATCAATAACTGTCTGGTTTAGCTCAGCTACCAAATCCGACCTCCGAAGACTACGCCGAAAAGTTCGGACTGCTGAGCGAATCATTGGTACAACCCTCCCTACTCTCCAAGAACTGTACTTATCCAGAGCGAGCAGAAGGGCTGCCAAAATCACTCTGGACTCCTCACACCCAGCACACTGCCTGTTTCAACTGTTACCTTCTGGTCGACGCTACAGAGCACTGCGCACCAGAACAGCCCGACACAGAAACAGTTTCTTCCCTCAGGCAATCCATCTCATGAACACTTAATGATAGTAATTGTGGAACCAACATCACTACCTGCTATACACTTTCATACACACATACACTTATTTACCAACACACTCTACATGCCAATTTGCACATAACAGCTGCACATATTATGTTGTATATAGTAATATAGCTGTACATACCCTCGTCAATTTGTATATTTGCATTCACTAATTTTTAAAATATATTTATGATCTGTTTTTTAGTCCTCTCTGTAATTCTGTTGCACTTTAGAAGCTCTGTCACCAAAACTAATTCCTCGTATGTGTGAACACACCTGGCAACAAAGCTCTTCCTGATTCTGATCCTGAACTAAGCGGTGTAGGGCTGTGGCCCTTTAAATAAAGAAATGACTGAAAAGTATGCAGATACTTCATCCAATTGTTTTAAAAACGTTCAATTCATATTTTAAATAAATAACTTGTAGTTTGACATGCTAATAATCCAGCATACTATTTGTAAACTGTATAATTAATGGTACTTGGAAGCATCATGATGTCAAAATGTAAACTTCATATCAATACAACAGATTAACAATTATTTTATTCCTGCAATTTCATTCCCCCCCTCATTTTAAAAATTACTAAATTGTAAATTACACACAAGCAAGAGTGGACCACCAGCTATTTTGACTTAATTGGATTATGATCATCACTGCATAATGCATGCTCGATTCTGCTAAAAGTGTCAGTAAGAGCTCAAACAGGTGTTCTACTAACTAGGTGTTTGGTATCTGATTGCAAATATTTATGGGAGGCTGTTTAGGACAAAACGCACTGAACACTTGTGCATGCAAATATGTTTGCTCAGGTGTAAACAGGTGCTGGTGAGCAGAGCAGAACAGACTGATCCACGCCGCACTGCTGCAGTCATTCAGGCTAAAGGAGCCCACGCTGAGTATTGAGTGCTGTGCATGCTCATACTGTTCATCTTCATGCTGTTCAGTCTGCCAAGACTTCTAAAAAATCCTTCCTTTGTATTAGTCTTAAGTTATATATGGAAGCCCGTTTCTGCCACTGAATGATAATATATATATATATGTATATATATATATATATATATATATATATATATGTATATATATATATATATATATATATGTATATATATATATATATATATATATATATATATATATATATATATATATATATATATATATATATATATCAATAAAAAGATTTTTTAAATGTATTATAAAAAAACTTTAATTAAAAAAAATTATTATAAAGTCAGAATTCCGAGTTATAAATTCAAAATTGCAAGTTATAAAGTCGCAATTCTGAGTTAAGTCAGAATTCTGAGTTTCCGCCACTGAATGATAAAAAAAATCAGTAAAAAAAAAAAAAATTAGGATAAAAAAAATTTTATTAAAAAAAAAATTTATAAAGTCAGAATTGTGAGTTATAAAGTCAGAATTGATAGTTATTAACTCAGAATTCTGACTTTATAATTTTTTTTTTTTATTCAATAATTTTTTTTTTTATCATACTTTTTTTTATTGTATTGATATATATTTTTTTATCATTCAGTGGCGGAAACGGGCTTCCATAGTTATATTCTCATTTTCATTAGTTGTCATAAAAATGAACAGAAATAAACATTTGAAATACATATTTCTGTATGGAATTAAAGTGTATTATTATACACATTTCACTTCTTGAATGGAATTAGTGAAATAAATCTATTTTTTTAAGATATATATATCATAGAGCATCCTTAAATACACACTTTACTATGGAAGGCAGTTTGAGAGGAAACACACCGAATATCCTACATACGCATTAAATTACACTGTTGTATCTGCACACGTGCACGCACAGAATTCATTTCAGTGTGACCGAAGTCACCCGGAAGCTTCCATGAAGTAAAGAAATAGCACATTTGTAAGAGTGCAACTGTGCACAAGTGTATATTTAGGGATGCTCTTTATAGCACGTCATAGTTTTGCCAAGTATGATGCGATACTGTATTAACATTGTTTTTGTTGGTAAACATAATCCATACCCATTCCCTACCCCTAAACCCAACCATAACTGTAGACTAATGCCCAATCAGAGTGGAAGAATAGCTGGATAACACAGAAGTGCATAAACCTACCGTAAGCCTAAACTTAACATAAACAGTAAATGTATCCCTTAATTCTGATTGGCTGATTGGAATATTGTTCCAGAATCAACATACTATAGATTTTAATCCGGGGGGCTGTTTCATAAAAGTGGTTTAAAAAAGCGGGAATTAAAGTCAAAACCCTGACTTCAGTGAGCCGAACTAAAGATCCACGCTTAAATTGGTTTCATAACAGCAAGTTGAAGATCGTTTGCTCTAACTAATCTGAGTTCAGTTTAAATAATCTAGATAACTGCTCGTGCACATTACTGTCAGAAAACCCTACTTCTTTATATCATTCAATCACTTTCTTTTCAGCGTAGTCCCTTTATTAATCTGGGGTCGCCACAGCGGAATGAACCACCAATTTATCCAGCACATGTCACCCATACAGAGATGACCCATCTCTGGGAAACATCCATACCCACTCATTCACACTCATACACCACGGACAATTTAGCCTACCCACTTCACCTGTACCGCATGTCTTTGGACTGTGGGGGAAACCGAAGCACCCAGAGGAAACCCACGCGAACGCAGGGAGAACATGCAAACTCCACACAGAAACACCAGCGACCTTCTTGCTGTGAGGCAACAGCACTACCTACTGCGCCACTGCCTCGCCTTCTTTATATCAGTCAGTACTTTTATAGGGTGTTCTGAGTGGTTGCTAAGGCATTGCTAGGCGGTTGACAAGGTGTTCTGAGTGGTTGTTAGGTCGTTCCAAAGGCATTGCTAGGTGGTTGCTAAGGCGTTGCTAGGCAGTTGCTAGATGTTCTGAGTGGTTGCTAAGGCATTGCAAAGCAGTTGCTAAGATATTCTGATTGGCTGCTAGGTGGTTGCTAAGGTGTTGCTAGGCGGTTGCTAAGATGTTTTAGGTTGTTGCTAAGGTGTTGCTAGGTGGTTGCTAGGGTGTTTTGAGTGTTTGCTAGGCTGTGGCTAGGGTCTTCTGAGTGGTTGATAAGGTGTTGCTAGGCTGCTGCTATAGTGTTCTGAGTGGTTGCTAAGGCGCTGCAGTTTCTAAGGTGTTCTGAGTGGTTGCTCGGCGGTTGCTAAGGTGTTGCTAGAGTGTTCTGAGTGGCTACTAGGGCGTTGATAGGTGGTTGCTAGAGTGTTCTAATCCATTGCTAAGGCGTTGCTAGACCATCGCTAATGTGTTCTGGGTGGTTGCTAGGCAGTTGCTAGGGTGTTCTAGGTGGTTACTAAGGGGTTGCTAGGCAGTTGCTACGGTGTTCTGAGTAGTTGCTAAGGCATTACAAGGCAGTTGCTAAGATGTTCTGATTGGCTGCTAGGTGGTTGCTAAGGTGTTGCTAGGCGGTTGCTAAGATGTTTTAGGTCGTTGCTAAGGTGTTGCTAGGTGGTTGCTATGGTGTTTTGAGTGTTTGCTAGGCTGTGGCTAGTGTCTTCTGAGTGGTTAATAAGGTGTTGCTAGGCAGCTGCTATAGTGTTTTGAGTGGCTGCTAGGCATTTGCTAAGGTGTCGCTAGAGTGTTCTGAGTGGCTACTAGGGCGTTGATAGGTGGTTGCTAGAGTGTTCTAATTCATTGCTAAGGCATTGCTAGACCATCACTAAGATGTTCTGGGTGGTTGCTAGGGTGCTTTAGGTGGTTACTAAGGTGTTGCTAGGCAGTTGCTAAGGTGTTCTGAGTGGTTGCTAGGCAGTTGCTAACATAAGTTACCATGTTTCTAGCATAATATAGCATGTCGTTAGCATTGAGTATGAATTAGCATGTCACTAGCATGTTTCTAGTATAAACTAGCATGCTGTTAGCATGAATTCGCATGTTTGCTAGTATGATAAGTGTGTTTGTTAATATGTTTCCAGTATGGATTAGTATATTGTTAGTATGAATTAGCATGTTGCTAGTATGATTAGTATGTTTCTGGTATGGAGTAGTATGTTGTTAGTATGTCCAATCTAAAATCAATCAAATTTTTTTTTACAATGGAAGTCTATGGGACAGTTGCTAGGGTGCCGTAAGTGGTTGCTAGGGTGTGGCTAGTAAGTTAAAAGGTCATCAGTGTTTGGCAGATTGGTAGTCTGAGTTAAATGAGCCCAACCTTAAGTCTGACAGTCTGGCGGAAAGTTATGATTTTCTCAAGCCACCATAAATATGATATTTTGAATAATATGATATATTATTTATATTGATATATATATATATATATATATATATATATATATATATATATATATATATATATATATATATATAATATGAGATATTATGATATATATTAATTATATTTTATTTAATTATAACATATATATTTATATATTTTCATTTTTTTTACTACTGCTACTTTTATCTATTGTGTGCACTGTTTTTTATTATATTTATGTTACTTTTTATGTAAACTTTATAAATGCTTTGGCAATACATTTTTAACATTTGTTATGCCAATAAAGCAACTATTGAATTGAATTGAATTAGAGAGAGAGAGAGAGAGAGAGAGAGAGAGAGAGAGAGAGAGAGAGAGAGAGAGAGAGCTAAGTACACCCATTACAGATCTCTCTTTTAAATTAATATTTTCTACAGGATGCTTTACAATAATATCTCTGTGCAAAAAGCTAAATTTTTAACTAATCTATCAAAAAATAAACTGAAGATCACAGTCCAAAAATGTGTACACCCAAATTAATATGTTGAGGGAAAATATTAAATAAAATTTTAATGAACAGGGGAAAAAAATCAACAGAAACATAAAAAAATATCAAATATCATATTGAAATGTTGTAGTTTGCTTTTTTTTGTTGTTGTTTAATATGTATTAATGATGTTTGGTTAAATTAAACCATTAAATGACTATAAAGTTAATCATTATTAGGAGGTTAAGTGAATTAAAATGGCATCAAATTACAGCTGGTGAATGTTAATATTACCTTGATTAAGCTTGAACTTAAGACTTAGCCTGAGAGTTAGCCTGCCTCGGACCAGGCTAGTTTCCCAGCATAAGTTGCCACAGTAACTGAGTTTGAACTATCGTAAATTTGATTTATGAAACCGAATCTGCCATTAATAAACCTGACTTACCAAAATAAGCCTGGCTTTTTCTCTAAGCTTGGTTTATAGAACAGGCACCAGGACGGTCAGGATTGTACTTGGTCAGGTTGTCATCAGGCTCTATATGCTTGATATATGTTATAATATACGTGAGCAAACATATTTGTATTTGCAAGTGTTTATTGTGTTTCTTCTCACTTATAAGGACCCTCCAGATGTGCGTCATATGAGCAAACATATTTTACGCTGAAGTGTGTCAGTGTTTTCTCGTTCCTCCCATAGATATAAACACGGCTCTGTTCAATTTAGAGCTGATTTTAAACCACTGTTGTTGTTTTTAATGTGATTTATTTCGTCTTATTTTTGTCAAACACTTCGGACAGCCCCTTGCTTGTAGTAATGTGCTTTATAAATAAACATCGTCTCTTCTTTCTGCTCAATTACCCGAGACTGTCTCTCACTCACTTTCTGTCTTTCTCCGGTTCTCCGCTCTTCATCTGCCGGTTCGCGGGGGAAAATCAACACACGCTGTTCGGTAAACCTGCCGGTCCAACAACCGAGACTCAAGTGACCAAAACAGCGCGCGTTCAACAGGTGTGTGTGCGCGTGTGTAATTAGCGTAGCGGCGCTCACAGACTCCGCCCACCGCGAGTATGAGTATAATACAAGGCTCATTCTACAGAAACATGCACATTTTGTTTGGCAAAATGTCTAAAAAATCTATGGTTTAAAAACATTAGACCACATTAATTAATTACCTTTTTACTTTATGACAACACAGCTTAGATTTTTTTGCATATTTATTAAAAGATCATATGCACTATTTTTGGTCACTTTTTGACAATATTAAAGGTTTTTATTAAATGTTATTACTTATGCAATATTTATAACACAATTATCCATGTGCTGCATTGACTTACTATTGAATGTGTATATATCTATGTTTAATGCTGAGGAAAAGCAGTGATTTGTGGTAAAGCGCTGCCATCTAGTGGCGGAGAGAAAGAAGCGCAGCAGCGGAGTATTGAGATGCTCATTTTAATAATCCTGTTAAAAATCATACATGTTAAATCTAAAAATTCCTGAGCTCACAGGAGGCTGTCAGTTTCCAGTTATTTGCTAATAAATCATAAACCGACTAATAAATAATGAGCTGAAGACAAATGAGCAATGAGAGCAGCGGTTCATGACCATTGACAGATCAGTCTGATTTCTTCTGAATGAATAAAAACTAGCTGCAAACCTCACCAAACCGTCCCAAAAGCAGACAGAAGAGTCATTTGCTCCTGAGATTTTTTTTTTCTGAGGTTTGAGGCTGTTTGGGAAATCAAGAAAACAGGAGGAGAGCGAGGGTTCAGGGTTGAGTTTGTATAAGCTCTACCCAAAACAAAAGCAGCGGCATGGTGTTGTGAAAAGCAACAACCTCTGCAAGCATCAGTGGCTCAGTGGACAACATCAGAGCCATGATCTAAGAGATGCAGGTTTGATTCCCTCTGTAGATGACCTTCTACTGGAATAAAAAAGAGAAAATGACCAGAAATCAGTAGTAAGCAGAAGCACAAGACTGACTCGGTGGGCTGAACATCAGCCTGAGATTTAAATTGCAGGTTTGAATCCCTCTTTAGATGAAGTTTACCTGGAATAAAAAAAAACAAAATTACTATGGTCTTTCGCCTCCTTGTTAGAGCAACCGACTCCCATGCGGAAGGTCGACGGTTCGATACCAGCTCGGAGCGAGTTGGATGGCGTAGGACCGGCGGGGTTACATAAGCAGTTAGTATGAGCGCTTCAGTGGCCTGAACATCAGCATATGGGCTGGACATTCCTGCTTCATGTCTCTCTTTATGAAATTTGATTTGTTCAGACTTTACCTGGAATAATCAGCAGTTATATGAGAGCATCAGTGGTCTGAACATGGGCCCATGAGAGTTTGATTCCTCCTTTAGATGAGGTTTGACCTGGAATAAAAATGGACAAAATGACCAAAAACCTATTTAAGAGCAGGGACGCATCAGTGGCTCAGTGGTCTGAACAGAACATCAGCCTGTGGTCTGTGAGCTGCAGGTTTGATTCCCTGTTTATACAAGCATCTACTGGTTGTAACTAGAAAAGAAGACAAAATTACTGAATACCTTTAAGTAATGATAAGGGTTTTTTTTTTTTAATTCTCTTACATTTTTATGTATAAATTATGGTGTGTAATACTATAATATTCCACTCAAACAACCACATTCCCCATCTATTAAGCTTTCAAACACAGCAGAAGTTAATTTCTTTGGAGAAACACTAACTGAAAGCCACAGGATGTGAGACTGAGGATGCAATATTTACAGCACTATTCTCTAGGTGCTGCTCCTGAGTTATTCAATGCTGAGGAGAAGCGGTGATTTGTGGTAAAGCGCTGCCATCTAGTGGCGGAGAGAGAGAAGCGCAGCGGCGGAGTGTTGAAATAACAGAAATGAATCGCAGGTATCATCATGCCCATCATCAGGACCCGGTTTTTCAAAAGTAATCCACTAGGATTTTGGATAACGGATTGGATCAAATCTTGAAAATGGGTTTTTCAAAAGAAAAAACGGATTACATAATCGGATTAGATCACGTAAACCAATCTTGGTTTTGATCCGGATCAAACCTTTAGCACAAAAAACTGGATTAAACTGATCCCATCAGAAGAGTGGATTCAGCGTGGATTTCATGCCCAAAATGTAATGAAAACTTTAAAATTGAATCAAATAATACTATATTTGGATCATGCAGCAGTATCCTATTTATTCATAAAGTTTTAATTTTGTTTATCCGTCAGGTAGGCTTTAACGTATTCAGCCTTTCACTATAGGCCTACAGCAAAGTGGAAAGAGTTTGGCCTCATAAAATAATCCCCCAAACAGCTGTCAAAATTGACCAAAAACAATAAATTTCATTCTGTCACTAAATGACATATATACTCATCACAATGGAAAATATTTTTGTTTTAGAATATTTATTAGTGAGGTATGCAATGATAACAGAATAACCAAAAACAAAATGCAAAGAATGGCAATCACTGATTTTTGAAATCACTTTCAACAATTGCAAAAAGAGACTGAAAAGGCAGAAGCAGAGCAGAGGAAAAGCAGAGGAACAACTGACTCTGACCAAACTGCAGCAAACCAAGGCCAGACTTGAGATCCGCCTCCTAAAGGCTACGCTCAGACAAGCTGGCCTCTCCACATCAGATGAGGAAGTCTAAAATTATTGTGGAGTTTTTGGCATTATGTCTTTTTTAATTCAATGCATCTATATTTGAAACTTATTAGTTTTTTTTTTTTTTTTTTTAAATGTGTGTGTTTTCATTTCAAACAAAACTAAAGTTATATTGACCCCACACTGGCTAATCTACTTGTTGCTCTTTACATATCTATAGTTCTACATTGTGATTTCCTATCCTGTTTGAGCACAGGTTATCCAGATTTAGTGATCCTGAAAAGTTCCTATGCGGATCAGATTGATCCAATCCGATGTTGCTTTGAAAAACTGGCTCAAAAAGTAAGCTGGATTACGTGATCACGAATCACAGAAAAAAAAGATTACTAAATCCGGATCAATTTTATCCGGATTAAACCTTTTGAAAAACCGGGCCCTGGTGGCTCAGTGGTCTGTGAGTCAGCCCAAAATATGGGAGCTTCAGGTTTGAGTCCCACTTTAGATGAAATTTGAAAAATTCTTTGGACCTTCTTCACCTGAAAAAAGGAGATAAAAACACCAAAAAGTCTCTCACAAGTAAGAATGCACCGGTAGCACAGTGGTCTATGAAGATCATTCCATCCTCCTAACCCTCCCAGGATTGGAAGGTCATGGGTTTGACCCCCAGGCCAGCATGGTGGATTGCTTTGGCAGAAGAATCAGAGTGCGATAGCAGGTAGAACATGAAGGGGGGAGTTAAGATCCAGAGTGCTCCCCCGGGGGACTTTTCAGAGTATCCAGCAGGATTAGGAGTCAATTTTAGCTCTTATATTTCTTAAATATTCCAGCCTCACCAAGGGAGGGGTTACTGATTAGAGGGAGGGGCTAATTATGAACAGCCAATTACATGGAGTGGATGAGGCAATAGGGGAGGAGTTAATTAAGACCAGCCAATGAGTGGCTATTAAGGCAGTTGAGCTAATGCAATCTGAAAAAAGGCCATTCATGAAAATTATTATTATAATTATGGACATTATAGTGGAAAAACCCCTACAAAACTAAAAAATAAAATAAAACTCCATACTCCCGAATTATGGTTCATCTTTTTTCTACTTCAGCTGATGTTCATACAACTAAAAGCGCAGTAGAAACACTGCTGCTAGAATGGATTATTAAAATAGGCGTATAATAATCTTCTCCACTGATCAGCTAATCACCAATCGATTAGTTTATGTTGACAACCAGGTTTATTTATCTTTTCCCTCAGAAGAATAGACCAGAATTACAGCTCAGCTGGAAATCATGCAGACAAAAACAACACTTAATTTATTTTACACAAACAACAAGAATTACAGACAATGCATTCAAACAGATTGCTGAAAGCTTTGGGCTTGTGTAACTCAACCACACTCCAGGATTCCTCCAACACTACACAATTCACATGTCTCAGTCAAAACAAATGAAACACTTGGTTTTTACCTCATTAGTACAAACTACAAATGCAAAATGAGACCTGTAAAATGTGCAGTGCTAGTGGGGGCACAGCGAATGACACCGCTTTAAACCAAATAATGGGCCTAAGCAGACACCGCTATCAGACGGGTACAAGAGTTCACATGGAGATCACTCATGGAGAGATCAATGTAGTTCTCCTGCGTCCCTGGAGCTCTATGATCCTGACGTCCAACTGAGAATGACAAAACCGTGAAAAACACCACAGATTTCAGCATCAGTGCATTTAGTGTGCACACATGCATGCAATAATGCTTTTAAATTCAAATAAATGCATTTCATTCAAATTATTTAAGATCATAATTATCAGGTTTAAGAACCCTCAAAGTGTCCAAAAACATGTTCCACATCAGACACCAGATTACTGGGTAGTTAATATTACAACAGGCCTACACGTTAAAAAAATTAATTAAAAACAATTGGACTTACTAAATTTAAGGCAAGTGGTTACAGTTATACGGGCCAAATTTAAATAAAGTTGAAGATCACTAAATATAGTTTAAATCCTGCTCAAATAAATGTTTAGTTACTAAACTTAAACAAAAGCCAATGAATCGATTTTCACTGCAGCTTGTATACAACAGTAACTGGCTGGCTATAATTTTAATGACTGACAGATGAAGATTAATTAACACCAATTTAATTTAACACTAAATAAATGCCTCAATTAAAGGCAAATAAAACAGCCATGCTTGTCTCAGTATCACTTGATAACACCTTTCACACTTTGAACTAACCTTACCTCGTGCTCGTATCTTCACACTGACAAACTTCCAGCGCTGAGCTCACACGCGCAGGTGTCGGATATTAATCACATTCACAGCCAATGGCATTACTGCTTCTGAATTAGTCCCGCCTACTATTTTTAAAAAAATGCTTCCGAAAGTTATTTCTTCTTCGGTTTAATGGCGGGTAACATCAACGTTTAAAGTGTATTATTGTGTAGAAGCAAAGAGCTTAGAATGACCAAGAGGCGACACTCAATTGAACGTTCCATTGCAACAGCAGCGCCCAGCAACAGCCCCGGATTCCGCCATTTTGGAGTGAAAGCGATCGGCTGCCCATCGGATCTTATTGCTGTCGCGATGGCAAGCAGCTGCTTTATTTTTTGTTTATTGATTTAAAAAGCGCATTAAATCTGAGATACAACGTGGAAGACGACAATACGACACTTGCTATCACAATCATCAGCACTTTTAATAGTTTATTTTACAGACTTATAATATGCTGTTGGTCTATTGGAGTTTTCATTCCAAAATGGCCGCCACGCCATCAAGTGGCTATTTACAAAATCGCTCTGGTGTCGCCTCTTGGTAATTCTATGCTCTTCGGTAGGAGTGTGAACTAGAATCTGTTTATTTTCAAATAAAAACACTAACGCAAAAAAAAAAATAAACACCACCTATATTTTCTTTATTAATTCAGCTAACGAAAGTTTCTACTCGTCACTGCTTATGAAATGGTGAAAATTTCATCACATGGGAAAGTTTTGTCATTGGAAAAACAAAAACAATTATATTTTGGCTTACAAACATTAATATATAATTGTTCACCATGCTTGTTCATACACACATGATCTACAGTAAAAATAAAGGTGATATCGCTTCTAGTGTGTCCGAAAGCACCTAACTCTGTTAGCAGCTGAAACAAGCAAAGTAATCTTTTAATAATCATCAGGCATTTATCATCATCCTCATGTACATCCACACTAGGAGTTATTAGCTATTTTGACCTGATTTAGATGGTTTTAAGAGTTCACACTAAGATATTGTTCGACAATGACAGCAGGTTTGGCATGCTGTCCCAGGAGAGAAGCCTGAGCTCGGAGATAATTGAGCCCAGGTCTCCCGCCTGGTCAATGAGCATGTAAGGGGAGTACAAGATCAGGTAGTTGTCGAGAACTCCCAGTGGTAAAGGAAAAAAGGGGGAGATATGGTGTTTGTTCGGAAAACGAAGATAAGGGAGTAATTTAGCTGGGCTACTTAAGCCACAGTCACACTAGAGTTTGAGCTTGCGAAATTCTGTCGTACGGCGCTGAGAAAAGGGGCGGGATTAAAAAAAGTGAGCGATTGCTCCATGTTTTACATTTCTGTTCAGAGAGGTCATGTTTTGATCCTGGATTGATCTCACGCAGTCAAGTGATGCGATTTCGCAAGTCAGAGTTCACCAAGCTTGAACTTTGCACCGCAGCAACCTGCAAATCTGACGCATGACCCTGCGTTTCCGGTCTGATGCATTCACATGCGTATGAATGGAAGTCTATGGGGAGAAAAGTCCAGTGTGACCGCGGCTTTATAGTGAGTTTGGATTAATCTGATTGGCTAACTAATGGTTCTAAATGAGAGACCAGCTGCGGTCAATCATATCTTGTGCTCCTCTCGAAATTAAGCCGAAGTCACACTAGAGTTTGAGCTTGCGAAATTCTGTCGTACGGCGCTGCGAAATGGGGCGGGATTAAACAAGATGATTAGACATTAAAAAAAGTGAGCGACTGCTCTATGTTTTAAATTTCTGTTCAGAGGGGTCATGTGTTGATCCTGGATTGGTATCACGCAGTCAAGTGATGCAATTTCGCAGGTCAGAGTTCACCAAGCTTGAACTTTGCACCGCAGCGAAACTCTAAACTCGATGCATGACCCTGCGTTTCTGGTCTGACGCATTCGCGTGCGTATGAATGGAAGTCTATGGGGAGTAAAGTCCAGTGTGACCGCGGCTTTAGTTTGTGAATCTTCACTTATACTGGTGCTGTCAAATGATTAAATCGCATCCAAGACATGTTTGTATTTACATAACACACCTGCATACGGTCTATTTATAGATACACATACTGTACAGAAGCAAAAATATCCAAAATTCATTGACATTTTTATAGAATTATAAAAATACGCAACACATTTTGTAAATAAACTTATTTTGTATGAAATCATGATTAATCTTTTGACAGCACTAGTTTAAACCTTTATCATGACAGTCTCAAAGCTATCTGAAACACTTCTGCAAATCTTCTCCCTTTTTGTCATGTGTCATATTCATCTGCTTATCCAGGTCGCGGAGGCAGCAGAACTCCAGACTTCCCTCTCACTTTTTGCATTTAATAAATCTCTCGAAATGACAAACCATGACACACAAAGTTGACTTCTGTCCTTTTTATTGATCCGTACTGTAAAAAGCACAAACGTACACTTTAAAAGAAAGTGTTTGGTCTCTTGGTGGTGAAGCGGGGCTTGTGCTGGCGGCGCAGAACCCTGTGAGGAAGAGGAAACTTGATCTTGGAGTCCTGCAGAAACACACAAATCGCGCGTTACACACTGCATCACACATACATTCATTTTAGATCTCTCACACACACTCACGTGGAACTGCTTGATGGCGGGTCTGCGGCATTTGTTGGCATCGATGACCTGCACCTTCATGATCTGGATGGCGTGAGCGCGAGCACGATGCCTGGCACCCATATCACGATCTGAACACACACACAGCCATTAATGTAGCACAAACTCACACTAATACGAACAAACACATTTACACACACACTTTCATACACACTTTATTACACACACACAGGAAAAAACTGACTACAATATGTTGTTTATCTGCTATGCATGTTTTAATAAATCAATACATATATAATTTCCCTAAATAGCTTAATTGGGAAAGAACTGATGATTTAATATTGCTTGAGGTGATTTAGTAGGACAGTTAATAAGCATAACTGAAAGTGTATTATGATTTTCTGAAGAGTATAAATGCATTTATGTACAGAAATTCAATAACCGAATGCAAATAGACAGCATATTGTAAGAAATTAAATGCAATTATTTGCTATAAAACAATTTACTATATACAAATGTTCTAAATGCACTTGAAATCTTTCAGTAACAGGCCTTAAAAACAAAGCAAATGAACAAATTAAAACTTTATATTCATGTTAAACTCCACACTGTGGCGCCTGCTCGACTTTATTCACACTCGCATGTCCTACAGGATGAGGATTAATAAATGATTATGGTGATATCGATGCTGAAGAGACATGTTCTGCAGGTCTAAAACACACACAGGACTTTGGATCAGATGTGGCTCCTTGAATTCACTTTCAGAGGCACGTCGTTTCACAGCCCATGAAAGGCGACAAGGTTCGGTTTTCTGTGCGCACACATAGCAAGGGCAAGACATGATGGAGAGATGACCTTTGGGTTTGTGTGCAGATTATCACGGACTGGAACGCATTACACTGGGAAAATGTGATCTAGTAAATGTGTGTTGTGGAGCATTGTGATAACGTAATATTGTGATATGACAATTCTGATATATTAATTTTATATATTTTGATTAGGGCATTAGGGGGGGAAAAGCCAAAAATATGAGCTAAAAATAGGCAATGCTCCAATGTTAACAAAATAAATCAGTATAACATTTAAAAAGTCTTAAATTCAGTTATATTACATATTTGTTTGCTTTTGTTTAATGCTATGCCAGCTTCTATTGCGATTTTCATTGTGCATATAAAAACATAATACATACATTTCACATACATATATTTATTATATTATACTAGGGCTGGGCAATATAACAAAAAAAAAAAATTTAAAATCTAGATTTTTTTCATTAAGTTTGACCGATTCACGATTTCGATTTTTTTTTTTTTTTACTGTGTAACTATAGTCAACTTAAAACATTACAACAACATGACTGAAGTAACAATCTCTTTATAAGGAACTTGAAAAACCATCTGGTTAAGGCACATGTGTTTTTAATGGCCATACATACATAAATTGGTCAACAAGGTGTAGCCTATTACATTCCTATAGACAAATTCCTGCTTGATGTTTTAGAAAATATTTGTGCGTAGCTACACCACCCAGTATATATTAAAGATCACCGTGAACAACAATAAACCCCACAGAAACCTGTTACATATCTATCTATATTTAAATGTCTATCTTATATTTAACAGAATCCTATAACAGCCTATAGCTGAAATGTTGAAATTGCTCAATTTATTTTTATAAAACATTTGTCAAAACGTATTGATATTTTTTTGGAGTAAAAACAATACCGACATTTAAGAATCCATATTTATTTTATTTATTCATTCATTTTACTTGTTTATCGGTGCATATATGGGTTATGATTTAATTCATAGCTACAGTACCTTGGACAGCTACTGTGCCACTCCGTAAAGCTTTCAAGCAAAAGTCCAAATTAAAGAAAGATTTGACTTTCTGCGGTGACAGCCGACATTCACAACACGCCGTAACCGTCCTTCAGGTGGTGCGCAGGTATAAAATACAAAACCAGACGTCTGGGCTTTGAATTAGGTGCAATTATTTCCTCGTTGTTCAAAGAGTCTGTAAGTTTGTGTTCCATGGATTTATGCTGTTGTTGATTCGATGCGCAGCAGAAAAAAAAGGCTTTCAGCAGTGCATGTAGTTGCTGGTAAAGTTCTCACCCAGATCAGAGCGATCTGTGCTACCGAATACAGCGCAGCATGCAATAAACTCACGCTCAGTCAGGCGAAGTAAAGGTCTCATTGCCTATATGTCAATCAAATTAATTAAGCTCTAGCCAATTCAATCCAAATCTAATCCAATTCAGACTAAAAAGGCAAACATTTAGGCTGCGCCCAAAAACTGCCTACTACTCAGTAGGTACTGCATTTGAATTTAAACGTACTAAACTGATAGAAAAGTGCGTTCTATACAGTATGAATGGAATTCGGACATACTGCATCTGATATTTTGTCATGATGACCTACCACCGTGAGTTGAGTGGCTTTACTCCCATTCAAGAATTCTCTCACGGGGCATCATGGGAGGGATAGCGCAGCATGCATGCGATGCGCACTTCAAAATCTCGCTGGAAGTCGTAGGTCATCCGAGTACTTCTCGCATACTGTTTTTCAAATTATACGAATTCAGACATAATACTCGGCTCGCATACTGATTTAAGCGTACTATATAGTATAGAAGTACGCGGTTTCAGACGCAGCCTTAGTGTACGTTCACACCGAAAGCAGCGAGAGTGTCAAAGTAGGCGGAAGTCATTCATTTTCAATGGGAGCCGGCGGCGATAAGCAGCGAGGAGCAGAGCGGCGCGTCTTCGCCGGTGTGAGCGTCGAGGAGAGTTGAAATCAAGTCAACTTTATGGTAATGAGCTATGACGCGGTTCGGCAGCAACCAATCAGAATGTAGAAGTCCACTGCTTGAGAAGAGTCCAGAGAACACAGTCCTGTGAACTTCGGTTCCGACCACAGTTGTTCCCAAGGGGTTTAATATTACGGTCGCCAGATTTCCAATTATTTGCAATGTTTTTCTTACAGGAACAGACATTAAAAAGTTACTGGTAATTTACTGATGTGCTTCAATGTTATTTATATATATATATATATATATATATATATATATATATATATATATATATATATATATATATATATATATATATATATATATGTATATATATAATTTTTTTTTTTTTTTAAAGCAGGAATCTCACGAGACGATACAAAACAGTGTTGCTGCTTCAGGATATTTGAGATATGGACACACTGGATAATTAAGTGGAGAAAACCACACCACATGCAACTAGATCTTTCGTAGTTAAATGAATTTGATAATAAGTGTGCAACACCTTCACGCTAGAAAGCACGTTTTATGCGGGAATGTAACGGATATGATATGCTGCAACGGCCCCTTTAAATACGAGATTAATGCAGCGAATTTTGACGCTCTCGCCGTCGGAGCTGAAGGCAGACAGCATTGTCACCAGGGCGGCAGGAGCGACCTTTGACGCTCTCGCTGCTTTCGGTGTGAAGTCTTTAAAACGCAATGAATGAGTGAAAATCATTCCGATACTCAGACTCTGATTGACTCATGATTTTCTCTCGTGCCATTTTATTTAGACAAGTAGATTTATATGCATTTTGCATGAATTAAATTATCCATTTCAACGACAAACTTCTGCTGCTGAGAAGCACGGAAATATGAAAAGGGTCTGTATAAATGGTTTCCTATAAATATCTCTTTGTGATACGCAAATATTCTATTTACTGCAGGTGTGTGTGTGACTCACAGCACTGAGTGACGGCTCCAGACGTGGTCAGATCTCTGTACTCGCGGTACATGTTGTGGGTTCCACTGCGGGAGTCGTAGCGCAGCCAGATGCCGAAGTTCTTCACCTTCAGAGGAGATTTCTCAAAGACCTGCGCAGTAAACAAGCCAAGTCAACTCAAAATTAAAAGGGTAACGAACTGAGAAATCAACATTTTAATTAATGCATTAATACAGGATCAGATGTGGCTCCTTGAATTCACTTTCAGAGGCACGTTGTTTTACAGCCCATGAAAGGCGACAAGGTTCCGTTTGCTTTGCGCACACATAGCAAGGGCAAGACATGATGGAGAGATGACCTTTGGGTTTGTGTGCTCATATGTATAAAATCCTGCTGTGAGTTTCAGAGCTCAACACTTTGTGGTTCCTCTAAAATCAGCTTATACTGAAGACCGTCTGACTGAACCACAGCTTCTGGAATCTTAGTTATTTTTAACCCTCGACTTGTGTTATGAGATGAATAAGTCAGTAAATCTGTATTTGTAAACAGGCTCAAACACTACTGTAATCAACCATTTCACAGACTAATTATAGCTTTATCACAATAAATAAAACTCTTAATCGTGGGCCAACTTTTTACTGGTATATTGCAAATGATAAAGCATCGCCCAGCCCTACACCTCAGAGAACAGTATATAAAGCTAGCACATGGCTCATGTTTCAGAGAGAAAAGCATTCGCACCAGGCCGCAGTAGACGATCTCTCCAGAGGCCTTCTTCATCTTCCTCAGCTGGGAGACGAAGTACCAGAAGCGAGACTTTGCCACCACATGGTTTGGGGCGAAGATCCTCATGCGGTACAGAGGAGGTGCGGGGTTTTTCACTGAGGGCAACAGACGCCCAACAACCTTATATTCCCGAAGCTGGAGACAAACAAAAACAGCATTACACTTCACATCTGACAACAACACACAGGGTCGAGCACACACTGTACAGATGAGAAACTAAACATGCAAGTGAGAATACATCACACCCATGTTTTAAGATTTTAGTCTTGGTGTTTAAATATCTAAATCAGGGGTGTCCAAACTCAGAGGGTCGGTGTCCTGCATATTTTAGTTCCGACCCCAATTAAACACACCTGAATCAGCTAATCAAGCTCTTTCTAGGTATACTAAAAACATCCAGGCAGGTGTGTTGAAGGAAGCTGGAGCTAAACTCAGCAGGACAACGGCCCTCCAGGACCGAGTTTGGACACCCCTGATTTAAATGGACTATCACTTAGGGCGCACCGTGCCCAGGCGCGTTTCCCGGATCGTTTGAGAAGTGTGAGTGCTCTGAATCGGGCTCAGGCACAGTTGTGGTTGAGGTGTGCCAGAGCGCAGTTCACTTGGGCTTTAGCATAGTACGCTTGTAGTGAGTGTGCAAAGCGCGCCTGAGTCCGAGACTGAAGACGCAAAGTCACTTTAAGGGACTGTTTCATATTCATTTTCAATGAACGCAAACTGTCGTAGTTTATTAAAGACGCAAACCCCTCGCCGCACCTTCAGCAAACCTCCCAATACCTGCAGCGCGAGAACTTTTATGATCATTTATGAGCGTCGGAAGTGCTGGATCTGTTCGGCAAAGTGTTTGACTGCATGTCACTGCATCACAAAAAAAATACAAAACGATATAACTAAAGCAATCTCCACTGTGTTGAGCGAGAGTCTTCCTGTTAAACTGAAAAGAGCATCATCGATGATGCAAGCGCTCTCAGGTCTGATAGGTAAAAATGCAGTGAGTGCAGGCCGAGAGAGGATGGGGGACAATCGCGCTTTGGCATGGTTCAAGGCAACTGTACCTAATGTGAGTGCGCCCTAAGACACCTTGCGGTGTTAACTCAATTGTACACTCCATTAAGGATGTGGTTAAGAATCGTGCTTTTGCAATGGTTGCCTTAAAACTTTGAAATAATTTGCCTTTCCATGTTATTGCAGGCCAAAACCCTTTGTTTATAAATCTAGTCTCAATACTAATCTTTGGCTATTAACACAATAGGTGTCTTATGACAGTCCTAATAGTCCTGTTTTAAATGGTGTATGCTTGTACCGCATTTAGGTTAACACGTTTTTAAAAGTGCTTCCTACATAAACGTGGACTTAAACTTACTGAAATAATTTATTAATAAGGTATTTTTAAACTAGTGGCATTTCTCTTTTGTTAAATGTTTAAAGTTTATCAGACCTCAAAAAAGCAGGAGTATCTTTAACTCACGAATATTCTGAACTACTTTTGATTCAACACCAAACTGCACATTATTGGAATAAAATAAAACATTTGACAACGTGCCGTTAACTTAGAATAAAATTGTACACCTGATGCAGAGAAGCTGGAACATCTCAGATGTGCATTACTTTCTAGTAATTCAACAGACTGCAATTTTCTCTCTGCTACCCTCAGGCAGACGGTCACGCACCAGCCGACTGAAGGAAAGTTTCTTCCCTCAGACTATCAGGCTGATGAACACTTAACACACCCCACACAAACTCTTCCCTACCCCGCACTGCACACCATCAAGATGTAGCATGCACTGCACTTTAACAAATCCATACTTAAAACAATACTGCCATTGTCTTGTTTTTTTGTGAGCAAGTTGTTGTATTTTGCACTGTCTGTATTTCGCACTGTTGTTGTATTTACACTGTCTGTATGCTGTACTGTCTAGAGCCAGCACCTAAGCTTTTCACTCATCATAGCACATGTGATGCTGATGATGTGACAATAAAAGTGATTTGAATTGAGGTAAAGTTGGTTTTATATTCGCACATTCGTTCAATGACAACTTGTGACACGCTCCCTATAGTGTTTACCATGATGCTTTGAATATTCGGTGTGAAATCAGATGTGAATATGACTTCGAAACAACATTAGCACCATTTAATTGACTGCGACCTTGTACTTTGGTAGTCGGTGGCTGCTTATATGATTTCACTATTTAGGATTTAGCAAAGAAAACTTTTTAATTAAGGAGAAAGTCTGAATGTGTGAATATAAAACCAACTTTACCTCAATCAGACTTCGGTGCATTATTCTGCTTATACACAGCTGCAGACACCGTTCAGATGATGAATTAGTGACATTTGTCGGAGTTTTCTCCTATAAACGCTCATGTGTTGAAGTAGTTTCTTGCACATCTCATCCAAAGCCTTCTGTTGTGTTTTGATGTGTTATTTTTACTCTTTTAGCCGTAAAATAACGTATTTTCATTGTCGTTATAAGTGTTAGAATACAAGAAATGAAGTTTATCCATACTAATAACTTTTATTAAAGTCAATCGGCAATACAAACAAGTTGATATGCTGTTAAAAATCCTCTTAACACACCACCGTTAACCAAAACACGTCTATTAAAGCGATGACTAGATGAACACACATCGGGCCTGACGTTAACTGAACGGATCACAAGAAGTGACTTTAAAATACATTTACGTCAATCCACCGTCAAGTTAAAGCACACAATCTCACGCAAAAGATCTAAAATGTGTAAAGAAATCACTGGAAAGCATTTTAAAAGTGAAATCATTAATTGTGTGCGGTGGTTGACCAGCACATGGAGATCCTCCAGCCGCCATGTTGCTCTCTCCGCTACATCAACACGTCAAAGCACATTTAACGCTATAATTTTGCACACAGACCAGCTGAAGCCGCGGTTAAGCACAACTGGGTGTCTTATACACATTTTCGGGTCTTATTTGTGAGGTTTAAGCGACTGTAAACTGATTTAAGAATAATTTTACGTACTGTGCCAGACGCCTTCATGGTGTCTCACGCCGACGGCCACTGTGCAAGAGGAAGCAGCAGGGCGGAGATCCCTGACGTCAATCCTCTTCCGAAAGGCGGGTCTTGCTGGAGCCGTCTTCATTGGTCATTCAGAATGTCAATCATAGAAATTATCGGTCTAGTTTTAATTCAAATTTTAAATATAGATTATATAAATGTAGAATAATAATTATTATTATTATCGTGATTAATTGTAATGTATTTTATGCAATATACTATATACTATTTATTATTTAAAAACTAAAATTCATTTAAAATAATGTTACAAAAACGATAATACCAAAAAATAAAATATAAGTTAATAAGATATTATCATTTTTAATTTAAAATAAATTTAGAAATAGCAGATTATAATCATAACTAAATGTAATGTGTTCTAGCTAATTTCATACATACTATTTATTATATATAAATATAATATAATCAACATCAAAGCTAAACATTTGTGTATATATGCATTAAAAATGTTTATCGATTCCTCATCTAATTCACAAAAAGTCTCTAAACATCTTTGCAACAACTTGTTTCACTGGAAACATTAAATTAATGAGGTTATATCTGTCACTTCTTTAACTTTATTGGTAGGTAAATTTCAACCTTTTTTCCATTCAATCTGCTCAAATAAAGTTTGCATTTTGGCAACAACGAGGTTCTGCATAATTATTTGACTTTCTGTCTCAAAGCCATACCTGACATTTTTAAGACGCATTTATTTTATTTATGTAATAATTTATTTCATTTTTTAGACGCATGCCGTACGTTGTCCGTGCGTCATAACGTAAGCGACGTATTATTTCCATGACAACCACTCAGGCTGACGACAACAACAAGCAAACATGGACGACGATCAGACAGTAGAAGAGGTAAACTACGAGATAGATGTGTAATATTAAATAAATAAATATGTAAGTGCCTTAAATATTCATGAAACTGTAATACCGCAGCTGTTTTACGCCTGTGTTTATTTTCCAGAGCGCGTTTATAGTGGATGAAGTGAGCGGCATCGTGAAAGAGGCGAGTTTGTTTCTGAGATGATGATGCGGTTTCATGTCTATTTAATGTGTTTTCGGTGTTCAATGTCTATTTAATGTGCGTTTATTGTCTATTTAATGTGTGTTTTCGGTGTGTTTATTGTCTATTTAATGTGTGTTTAATGTCTATCTAATGTGTTTTTGTGTGTTTAATGTCTCAGTGTGTTATGAACAGTGTTGGGGTTAACGTGTTTTGTTGCTAGAAGGGATACAGCTGCAGACGAAAGTTAACGAGAATTATTTACATCATTAATTATATTACCCATTAATTGTATTTTATTAACGTCTAACCCTATCTCAAGCTTAAACCCAACCATCACAGCAATGTAAAAACAGTAATTATACCGAGTTTTATTCATATTATTTCTTAAATCACCCATTAATTTGTATTTTATTAGTGTCTACCCTAAATCCACCCCTCAGAGAAATGTAAAAACAGTAATTATACAGATAATTATGTTATTTAATAAATTACCCATTAATTGTATTTTAATAACGTCTACCCCTACTCCAACCCTCACAGTAATGTAAAAATCGGAATTATTGTTGTAGTGTCACAAACATCATGCTATATTGATTTATTTGCAGCTGTATCCCTTCTAGACTTTACTGGTTAACACATTACCGGAGTTATACACTTTAATCAGAGTACTTTTAAAGTAAATAAAAGCAACCAAAAAATCTGCATTAAAAAGTCTCCCTAGTTACTTTTTTAATGTATTGTCTGTCAGCGCTCCTGTCCATATTTCTTATATTATTATTATTATTATCATCAAACTAAAGAAAGTGTATAGATTACATGAACTACAATCACATATATGAGACAAATAGAGAGGAATAAAGACCATACATTAAATAAATGAATGAATATATTATTAAATAAAATGGTGTCGCACTTTGGCCTCACAGCAAGAAGGTCGCTGGTTCGAGTCCTATCCGGCTGGGTCACTATGTGGAGTTTGCATGTTCTCCTTGTGTTGGCGTGGGTTTCCTCTGGGTGCTCCGGTTTCCCCCACAGTCCAAACACATGCGCTATAGGGGAATTGATGAACTAAACTGGCCGTAGTGCATGAGTGTGTGTGTGTGAATGAGTGTGTATAGGTGTTTCCCAGTGTTGGGTTGCAGCTTGAAGGGCATCCGCTGTGTAAATCATATGCTGGAATAGTTGGCAGTTCATTTCGCTGTGGTGACCCCTGATGAATAAAGAGACTAAGCTAAATGAAAATGAATGAATGGATCTGCTTTATTTGAGAGGTTTACTGACCCTCAGGAGAAACGGTGTGCACAGAATTAAAGAGTTAACTGTGTGTGTTGTGTGTGTGTGTTCAGTCCCTAGAAGCGGTGATCGGCAGAAACACGTATGAACACAAGCGTGTGAGCCAGTGGACGTCCAGCGTGGCGGAGCAGTGTCTCGGGCAGCTCAGCAAACTGGGCAAACCCTTCAAATACATCGGTGAGAAATCTGCAGTGGAGCTGCACAGTATATGCTGCTGTTAGTGTGCTGCTGATCATCTGCCGTTTCTCCTGCAGTCACCTGCATCATAATGCAGAAGAACGGCGCTGGCCTTCAGTCGGCCTCCTCCTGCTTCTGGGACAACACCACAGACGGTGAAACGCTCTATTCATTTACATATACTACTGTTGCATGCTTGATTCTGATTGGCTGATGAGCACTCTAAGGTTTATTGTCAGATAAAGGCACAGCTAAAGTAGTTCCGGCAGGTTCAGAGTGCATTATATCTCCATATCACTCCCCTGAATGATTTGTTACAGCTACAACAGTCAAAAATAACATCCAAAATGTATTTAGCAGGGGCACTGCTAGCCGGTACGGGCCCCATGACAACATTCTGGTGATGGCTGTGTTTGATTGGGCCCCCTAAAGTAACTCTGGGGGCCCCAAAACGCCCCCTGTGGAGCCCATGGTATTAGTATGCAATTAATGGTTTAACTGCACTACTGTAATATGGGGTATATGAATGAGGAGTTTTCATTTTCACTTCTGGTGAACTGTCCTGCTATTACAGGGTATATACAGGAATCAGAGTGAAATTTAAGACCTTCTTTAAGACTCTTTCCATACGTTTTAGCACCTTTTAACCACTTTAGGTTTCAACTGGAAACACTGGAGAGATTTTATCTTACAGTATATTAGGGGTGTGAACCTACACTGGTCTCACGGTTCAGTTCGGTTACGATTATCATGCCATCGATTCGGTTCAATTCGATATCACGGTGCATTGACGATGCTTTCCATACATAATTAGATTTTTTTCTTTACAACACAAGAAATTTTTTTTATTAAAATCTATAAATATGTTTATATTTATATATTACTTGTAATACAATTTTGTCCTTTAATACAAGCAGTCAGATACATGAACTGTACCTTTAATTTTACCTGCTCAAAAAAAAACACTTTGTGAATGAAAACTCCAATACATGCTCAGAAGACAGCACAAGCAATTCATAACAGTTTCAGAACAAATAAACTAATGTAAATATCATCCCGCTTGCTTTTTGAGTGCTGGCAAGTTCTTACACCCCTGATTGGCCATTGTCTGTCTTCACCCGCTCAACAGAAAGGGCTGCGCTTGGCTTCAGAAACAAACGCGCCGTTCACCCATGAGTGACGCGGAAAAAACAGCCGTGGGTCAGTCTATATGCGCATAATACGCGGTTATCAGGTAATCAATAATAGAATAAATACAATACAATAAACTCAAACCACAGGCACGCTTGTGTCTCGATCCACAAACAGCCGAGAGGAGAGGGGAATTTACCTCACGAACATGCCAGCGGGTCAAATGCCCAAAGTGTGTGTGTGTGTGTGTGTGTGTGTGTGAGAGAGAGAGAGAGTTAGAGTTTTACAGCATTTCTCCCTAGTAGTGAAATAGCGGCCCGTGCTTTACCATTCCTCAGTGTCAGTGAAAGATCTGCTTTTTAAGTAGTAGGAGTGTTTTATTTACTCACCCTCGCCTCCTTCGCCATAGTATTCTACCGCGACATCGCGCATAGGGGATAAATGACGTCAATGTGTAATAACCGGTTATGATCTATTACTGAACCGATATCGAATTGTCCCCATCTGCATCGCGGAGCACCGAAAAAACGATTAATTTTGACACCCCTATAGTATATTTACTAAATATTAATGTAAGGAACTAATCCAAAACTAAAACATTATTCATATACTGAATAAAAATCTATTAAATCTAGCTAATTCAGCAGGTTGACGTCTATAGAGCTGCAGGAACAATGGTGTTGCCTTGATTACTGCAGTAAATGAAGCAGCATGATGTCAAATCTAGCAGGATTTTATTGATTTCATAAACTAAACATCATCCTGATATTTGCAGATTTAATTCAGGCAAGCTTTAGCCTAAAACCAAACACTGCGTAATCAAAACGATATCAAATTTAATACCTTGCCAAATAACATTTAAGACTTTTTAATACTTTAAGGGGGCAACGCAGTGGCGCAGTAGGTAGTGCTGTTGCCTCACAGCAAGAACGTCGCTGGGTTGCAGGTTCGAACCTCGGCTGGGCTAGGTCAGTAGGCGTTTCTGTGTGGAGTTTGCATGTTCTCCCTGCATTCGCGTGGGTTTCCTCCGGGTGCTCCGGTTTCCCCCACAGTCCAAACACATGCAGTACAGGTGAATTGGGTAAGCTAAAATTGTCTATAGTGTATGAGTGTGAATGAGTGTGTGGAAGTTCCCAGAGATGGGTTGTGGCTGGAAGGGCATCCGCTGTGTAAAATTGCGCTGGATAAGTTGGCAGTTCATTCCGCTGTGGCGACCACCGTGTTTCAGATCAGATTCCTTTAAAAATCACTGATCTTCACTGCCTGTTTAATATATGATATAAAGACGGTCTCAGGCTGGACAAGAAGCACTGCATTAAATGACATTGTTCTGCTGCATGGCTTTAAAATAAGGAGATGTATTTTACCGCAGTATTTTCAATAGTTTTAGCGCTCGCCTGTTTCTCCTGATGGCACTTGTGTTTAAATGGTTTTTCGTCTCGTTTTACACTTTAACAAGTCTATTTAACTGATTATATTCTAACTACAGTACAACACCGATGCTGTAAAAGCAACCGTATGAAACCGAAAACAGTCATGTTAACCAATTACCGGACGTTGATCAGCCGCTGAAAAACACTTGCTGTGCATAAAGACCATTACAGCAATATTATTTCATACTACTATTGGCTTTTTTATTCTGTATTCTTCAGGTGTAAGAAAAGCGCATAATAAATCAAATGAATAAAATGCATTATTATTACTCCTACACATCGCCTGTTTGGCATTTGTTTTTAATTCTTTGTTAATAGAAAGTAAATAGTACGCTCTGCTCTCTCTGCTCTTCTTCAGGGAGCTGCACAGTCAGATGGGAGAATAAATACCTCTACTGCATCGTCAGTGTTTTCGGACTCGCCATCTAGAGGATTCACAACACACACACACAGTCACACAATCACAAACAAACACCCACAATCAAAAGTACACACCCAGTCACACACAATCTCACACCCACAGTCACACACACACATGTACTAACACCCACAATCACAAATACACACCCAGTCACACGCACCCACAATCACAAACACACACTTACAAATACACACTCACAAACAAAATCGCACACACAAAAACCCACAATCACACACACCCACAATCACAGTCACACACAATCATACACACAAAACACACAAACACAACTACACACCCAGTCACACACACACCCACAATCACAAATACACACCCACACACAATCATACACACAAAAACCCACAATCATTAATACACACCCAGTCACACACGCCCACAATCACAGTCACACACACACACAAACATACACACAAAAACCCAGAATCACAAATACACATCCACAAACAAATCACACACAGTCACACACAAACACAATCATACACACAAAAACCCACAAACACAACTACACACCCACAATCACATATACACAAACACCAACACTCACATTCACACACAATCACACCCACAATCACACAGTCACACACACACAATCATACACACAAAACCCCCACAATCACAAATACACATCCACAAACAATCACACACAGTCACATACACCTACAATCACATACACACAAACACCAACACTCACATTCACACACAAACACCCACAATCACAAATACACAACCAACCACACACACAATCACAAACCCACATCTACACACCCAAAAATCACACACATACATACACACACACTGCCGTGGCCTTCAGTATTGCAGCATGACAGAAGCTCATCAATAAAGCACAGGACTGCGCGGGTTCTAAAAGCAGCTGTGTGTGTTTTATTGAGTGTTTCCTCCGCGGCTGCTCCTGTAAATGATGAACGTGTGGAAAGGCACAAAACCCAGAACTGATCAACACTAATGGAGCAGCGCTTCAACAAACCCCCACCGCTCTGCGTCTTACACTCCAGGACGGGCTTCAACACAAACAACCCTGCAAATGAGTTCATGGAGTGATTCTGACCCACAAAATAATAAATACACGAGAGGAAACATGTCTACAGGCACAATAATCAAAGAAATCGCCGGAGGAATGTGAGACAGGAGTGGAAAACTGTACAAAATAAAGTGGAAAACAATCAGAATTACAAAAGGAAACTCACATGAGCACAGCGGATCTCAATATTGGCAAATAAACAGCTCAAACGAGCCTGGAAATATTAGAAATATATGCACAAAACCCTCCTCCACTCTAACCTGATGGCAGAAAATATTAAGGAAATATCAAGTGAATGCTGGCAAGAGATATGAAGGTTATATTTCAGTCCAAAAGCTCAACAAAGAGAAAATATCTCTGATTATTTCAAGTATTTATTATTATTATTACTCTATTGTTTATAATATTTTATTATGTAGTAATTTATAACACATTTAATTTATTAAATTCAATTATTTATTACATAAAATAAATGATTTGCATGATTGTTTGCATGCTTATTACAGTTTTATTTAAAGGACTGGGAAAAAATGCAGTAAAATCTACAACAAAATGGTTTTAATACTTGCATTCATTGTTATAAAACAAATAAAAGGCATAATTCAGATTCCTAAATTGAATGCATGCAGATATAAATTATAAATATGTTCATTTCATGATGTAAATGTGACAGAACGTAATATATATATATAATATCTATCCTCCAAATATGATGTACTTGTTCTCCCTTTGAGCTGAAATATAACCTGAAATGTTGGTTGTGTGCATTCACCTGAACAGTGTTTTGATTTTTCTCCATCAGATCTGTGGTTTTCCTACTGACAGCTCCACATCAGGAGTTACATTCAACACCACAGCTTTAAAAATAGACTTCTGGCCTGTATATTTACACACTGTTTAAGACACGTCTTCAGTCGCTGTCGCTCTCGTCCTTGTATTTGGCCGTGGCTTTGATGGCACGTCCGTTTTGAAGAGGCATTTCTTCATAATCGCTCCTGCAGAAAAAAAAACAATGAGCGTCTGAACAACACCATCGCTGTGCCATATTGGAAACAACTGATATTGCAATGCTTTGTTTCTGTGCGATACGTAGTCATATTTATTCACCCTCCTGTGAAAGTTTTAAAAATATTTCCCAAGTGATGCTTAGAGATTTTTTAAAATCTAATAATTTTGTTTAATATAATAATGATATAATCACCTTCGTTTTGGAAGGGCACTATACTGTAGACCATTTCAATGTGGCCATGTCATTGGCCCATGAACATTTCCTGCTTGTTATCAAACTATTTCAGAACTGTAACAAGAGGCGATTCAATCATAACGTAATGTTAAAACAGCTGTCTTAACATTATCAATATGTGGATCTTTTGGTATTCTCAGAAGCTATGGAAATGAAACAATTAAAACAGGAAATATGTCAGGACCACTGTTATCGTTTGCATTCATCAAAATGGTCTATATAACTTCAGGTTAACGACACCGTGAAAAAATATATGATCAATTAGTCTTAATTTTACAAGTCATGCAAGCAGTTTTAAGTCAGTTTATAACAATATTAGATCAAATGAAGGTTCATTTGATTCAGCTAAAATTTTTGAGGCAACCAGTATTTTCTACAGCATATGTTTAATTATAATAGTCTGTGCTGTACATAACTCCTTCACTTTTCTGATTTTGACTGTAACGCAATAATGTGCACCTTTAGTAAAGCTGCTTTAAAACAATACTGACTGTGAAAGGCGCTATACAGATAAACTTATATAAAAACTTCAATAGTTTTAATAACTAATATCTAATAGCTATTTTAGTGTCTGCAATGGTGATATTATAATAGTTACTTTGTAAGATACTAGCGTTCAGCTTAAAGTGACATTTAAAGGCTTAACTAGGGTGATTAGGGTAAAGTTAGGGGAATTAGGCAAGTCATTGTGTAACAGTGGTTCGTTCTGGAGACAATCCAAAACTAATATTGCTGAAGAGGGCTAATAATATTGACCTTAAAATGGCTTTAAAACTGCTTTTATTCTAGCTGAAATAAAACAAATAAGACTTTCTCCAGAAGAACAATATTAGAGGAAATGCTGTGAGAGAAATTCCTGAATCTGTTCAACATCATTTGGGAAATAATTGAAAGAAGAATAAAAACTGCAGACGTCAACTTGACTTGAATAGCTCAATTTGGAAAGATTTTACAATTTAATCTACAGTGCTCAGCTTAAGTGAGTACACCACATTTAGAAAATGAATGTGTGTATCCATTTCTCAGAGAATATGGGTAAAATACAGTTGCAATCAGAATTATTCGCCCCCCTTTGATTTTTTTTTTTTTTTTAAATATTTCCCAAATGATGTTTAACAGAGCAAGGAAATGTTCACAGTATGTCTGATAATATTTGTTCTTCTGGAGAAAGTCTTATTTGTTTTATTTCGACTAGAATAAAAGCAGTTTTTAATTTTTTAAACACCTTTTTAAGGTCAATATTATTAGCCCCTTTAAGCTATATATATTTTCAATAGTCTACAGAACAAACCATCATTATACAATAACTTGCCTAATTACCCTAACCTGCCTAGTTACCCTAATTAACCTAGTTAAGCCTTTAAATGTCACTTTAAGCTGTATAGAAGTGTCTTGAAGAATATCTAGTCTAATATTATTTACTGTCATCATGACAAAGAGAAAATAAATCAGTTATTAGAGATGAGTTATTAAAACTATTATGATTAGAAATGTGCTGAACAAATCTTCCCTCTGTTAAACAAAAATTGGGGAAAAAAATAAACAGGGGAGCTAATAATTTAGGGGGTTTAATAATTCTGATTGCAACTGTATAATGGTGCACTTGAACAAAACAGATTAAAAAGATAAATTTATTAAAATAATATTTTAGTCACAGAACATCTATAGAAATGAAAAGATAATATATTTAAATTCATGCAAAATGTTGCAAAACTAATTACAAACTACAACATTTCAACTAAATTGTATATATTTCCTGTTTCTCTTGATTTTTGCTATTTTTTTTTATTTTATTTAGTATTTTCCCCTAACATAAATTTGGGCTACTAATTTTTGAGCCATTATTGTAAGTTATTTTGTTAGATAAGCTCCAGATTTGGCTTCAGTGCTGACTAATCTAATGTATATGAACAAATATAATATTGCAAAGCATCCTATAGAAAATATGAATTTAAATGAGAGATTTGTGGGGGTGTACTCATATATGCTGAGCACTGTAGAGTTATTCTGCATAACATGCAGTGTTTTTTGTTTATTTGGAGAGTGCAGCTACAGACAGTACATTTAGTCATTTAGCAGACACTTTTGTCCAAAGCAGCTTACAAATGGATTAATTAAATGTAAATAAATAACACTGCATAGTCTTCATTGTATAAAACAATTCATCTTGGTTATAAAACACTAGAATTTCTTTTATACAAATGCTTTAAATGCACTTGAAATCTCACAGTCAGCAAAGCAAACAAGCAATGAAAACAATAACAAAAAGTTCCCTCTATTAATGCTGAACTCCAGAATGTGGTTCCTCGACTTTAATAATCCCACTTAAATGTCCTAAATGTTGAATAAACTAGACATACCCGTAAATCACTTCATCATCAGAGTCATTGAGCATGGAGAACGCAGGATTGTCCTTCAGCTGCGAATCTGGAAAAAACAAATCAATAAAAACACACACGAGGCCACTAAACCACTCATAAGTGAGATCAAATGAGATGTCTGCATAATCTGAAAGCTGAAGAGATTCACATCAGTGGATTTTCTTTTTTAAATACAAACACTAAGTAATGTTGCACTGAATATGTAAATGAATGTGTGAAAGGGGCGGGGCTGATGATGTCATCAAAACGTGAAAGCTGCTTTAGGAGCAGAAAAAACTCTTTGGGTGCAGAATTGACTTATTTGTTTTTATTTTAATAAAGAATTCAAGGGTTAAAAATAAATCTACATATTTGGAAAAGCAGCTGTGCGAATTAAACTCAGAGCAATGCATTTGAGTAATCAAAAATATATAGTATTTAGAGCAGGGCTGCCCAAACGTTTTCGTATAAACAGCCAAAATCAAGTATCACTGAGAGCTGAAGGTAAATACACCAAACTATATGACATTAAATTTGCCATGGGTAATTTCCTAATTTATTAGAAAACAATACTTTAAATCGTATTAACTAATAACATTTAAAATGGTAACTTATTACAATAAAATCATAAACAATCACATTTATAGCACAGTGGAGCTCAATGCTGAATACACTAGTCCAGCAGAATCTGCCTTTACCTTGATCTGTCAGGTGACAGTGTCTACATTTAGACTAAATCTGATCAATGTACACCCTTTTATTTCAGTTTGCTTTAAACAATAAAACAAACAAACAGAAGGTTACATTAGATCTGAACTGACAATCTCTAAACTCTCCCCATCAGTCTCCCTCTCCTCTCAGATAGGATGCTGGGCTAAATCAATGGTTACCATGGGCCAACTTTGGGCCGCGGGCCACTCACCGTAAAGAGCGTTTTTGGAGGGCGAGTAAACGAACGCTAGTGTGTAGAGATAGAAGTTCAGCAGACCGTAGAAGGAGAGGAACTCGGCTGGTGAAGGACAACATTCAGGAAAATAAACTACAGCTGAAAACAACACAGCACATCATGCTTTCAGTTTTAAAAACTGATGTGGTCAATATTATTATTTTTTATTGTCTACAGAACAAACCACTTTTATCAAAATAATTGCCTAATTAACCTGGTTAAATTGCACTTTTCTAATCACTAATTTATTTTATCTTTGCCCTGATGACAGTACATAATACTTTACTTAAAGACTTATGGCCCGTTTCCACCGAGTCGTACAGTATGGTACGGGTCACCTTTATCAGGCTTGCGTTTCCACTGCTAAAATGGTACCAAGGTACTCTTTTGGTGGGTGTGGTGTACGCCATAACGTCATTTTCGCTGGAGGAAATGTCTACAGTAAAGCTGTACAGGTCGTTCATATATCATATGAGCAGCACCTCTCACGACACAGATGCTTTACACACATCAATACTTGTGTATAAATGTTTATTACTAACCTTTCTATCAACATAATTTGATTATAACTGCAGATCAATGACAGTGTGAAATAGCCTACTGTAACGTCTGCAATTATATTAAATAAATAAATAACTGAACATATATACCCTTACAGTCTCCGATATGTTACCAATTACAGAAAAACTACACACAGCAGACATTTAGCCCTTATTTGGGTTAAAAAACAACACGAAATATAGCCCACAGTCAGAGCAGAGCTCTCATCTGTGTGTGTAATCTTCAGCAGCACATGTAGCCTCATGTTAGAAAGTTATTCCATTATTCTGAGTTCATAATAGTCCAAAAGGTGATGATAATAGTTAAACATGGCCATTTGTTGATGTTTTAGGTTGCTGAAGCATCATTTGCTGCTGTTTTTCCCGGCTTCACTTCTAACGGAGAGTCACTTCTGACAGGATCAGAAATCAGAGCGCTTCAATGATCACGCGCACGTTATTAATAGGAGTTCGTTATACCAAATATAGACGCGCGGCGAGCTCTGGGGACCGTGAAACCGCTCGCGCGTTAGACGGGCTCGTAAAAACAACAGGACACGGCAGATTTTGTTCTTCTTGGCTTTGTGGCTGTTCAACAAGACGACGACAAGGTTTGTTAGAGCTCGGGTCAACCATGGCTCGATATTACACGGAGTGCAGAATTATTAGGCAAGTTGTATTTTTGAGGATTAATTTTATTATTGAACAACAACCATGTTCTCAATGAACCCAAAACACACATTAATATCAAAGCTGAATATTTGTGGAAGTAGTTTTGAGTTTGTTTTTAGTTTGAGCTATTTGAGGAGGATATCTGTGTGTGCAGGTGACTATTACTGTGCAGAATTATTAGGCAACTTAACAAAAAACAAATATATCCCCATTTCAATGATTTATTTTCACCAGTGAAACCAATATAACATCTCAACATTCACAAATATACATTTCTGACATTCAAAAACAAAACAAAAACAAATCAGTGAGCAATATAGCCACCTTTCTTTGCAAGGACACTCAAAAGCCTGCCATCCATGGATTCTGTCAGTGTCTTGATCTGTTCACCATCAACATTGCGTGCAGCAGCAACCACAGCCTCCCAGACACTGTTCAGAGAGGTGTACTGTTTTCCCTCCTTGTAAATCTCACATTTGATGATGGACCACAGGTTCTCTATGGGGTTCAGCTCAGGTGAACAAGGAGGCCATGTCATTAGTTTTTCTTCTTTTAGACCCTTTCTTGCCAGCCACGCTGTGGAGTACTTGGACGCGTGTGATGGAGCATTGTCCTGCATGAAAATCATGTTTTTCTTGAAGGATGCAGACTTCTTCCTGAACCACTGCTTGAAGGGGTCTTCCAGAAACTGGCAGTAGGACTGGGAGTTGAGCTTGACTCCATCCTCAACCCGAAAAGGCCCCACAAGCTCATCTTTGATGATACCAGCCCAAACCAGTACTCCACCTCCACCTTGCTGGCGTCTGAGTCGGACTGGAGCTCTCTGCCCTTTACCGATCCAGCCACGGGCCCATCAAGACTCACTCTCATTTCATCAGTCCAGAAAACCTTAGAAAAATCAGTCTTGAGATATTTCTTGGCCCAGTCTTGACGTTTCAGCTTGTGTGTCTTGTTCAGTGGTGGTGGTTTTTCAGCCTTTCTTACCTTGGCCATGTCTCTGAGTATTGCACACCTTGTGCTTTTGGGCACTCCAGTGATGTTGCAGCTCTGAAATATGCAAAACTGGTGGCAAGTGGCATCTTGGCAGCTGCACGCTTGACTTTTCTCAGGTCATGGGCGTTTATTTTGCTCCTTGGTTTTTCCACACGCTTCTTGCGACCCTGTTGACTATTTTGAATGAAACGCTTGATTGTTGGATGATCACGCTTCAGAAGCTTGGCAATTTTAAGAGTGCTGCATCCCTCTGCAAGATATCTCACTATTTTTGACTTTTCGGAGCCTGTCAAGTCCTTCTTTTGACCCATTTTGCCAAAGGAAAGGAAGTTGCCTAATAATTATGCACACCTGATATTGGGTGTTGATGTCATTAGACCACACCCCTTCTCATTACAGAGATGCACATCACCTAATATGCTTAATTGGTAGTAGGCTTTCAAGCCTATACAGCTTGGAGTAAGACAAACATAGATAAAGAGGATGATGTGCTCAAAATACTCATTTGCCTAATAATTCTGCACTGCCTGTATATGTATATATTATTACGGTGTAATGTCTCGGCTGTGTATTTAAAACATGCAACTTTGCAAAGGGTAGCCAAAAAGTGGTACGGTTCGCTTTTAGGTACCCTTTGACAGTGGAAACATCCATAAAAGCGTACCGAACCGAACCACTCAGTGGAAACGGGCCATTATTAAAACTATTATGTTTAGAAATGTGTTGACATCTCAGCGAAACACTTGGCAAATATTAGAAATTGAATTAAAATTTCACAGGAGGTCTAATAACTTTGTCTTCAACTGTATTTCGTTATCTCCTGCATGCAGAGACAGTAGAGTGTGAGTGTGTTGTGAAAGGATATAGTTCTGGTAGTGAGTTGAAAGTTCAGCTACAAAGTTGTCTTGTAGCGCCTTGGAGCCGAACCGCAGGTAGAGGATGAGCACACTGAGGAGACAGGAAGAGGACATGAGCACACACACACCTGCTCAAAAACATCAGTGTGAGTGTGAGAATCTAGGCTTTTCTTTTGAAACTGAAAATGAGAGATAAAGAGTGTGTGTGTGTGCGTGTGTGTGAGGGTATAAGGCTGTGTATAAATGTGAGTTTGTGTCTGTGTGTAGTGAGTGTAAATGCACGTGTATATATAAGTGTGTATATGTTTGTGTGTAAGTCTGTGTGTATAAATCTGAGTGTGAGAGTTTGCGTTTGTGTGTATGTGCGTATATACACATACATGTGTGTGAATGGGTCTTTGTGTATAAATGTCAGTGTGTGAGTAGTTCATATATATTTAGTGAGCGCAAGTGTGTGTGTGTTCACCTGATCACCAGCACCACCAGTGTCAGCGCCGTCAGGAACTTGAGCCTCAGATCTGAGAAGTGAAGAAACACACATGAAACAGCTGATGAACGTGTGTGTGCATGTGTGTGTGTGTGTGTGTGTGTGTGTGTGTGTGTGTGTGAGCTCTTTGTCTGCAGTAATAGGCAGTCTGCATGTTTGGAAATCCTTAATTTGCAGATACTTCTTCATGTATTTATTTGTTTACTTCATTGAGCAGAGCTGATGTGAGTGTTTAATATTGTCCTGTAAAAGACCCTCAGTGGCTGTGTTTATCTGCACACTGCTTGTACTGTCAAACATAATGAGCTCTTTGGGATTATGTGGATGCTGCGTTGCTTTAATTAGAATTCGTCATTCAAAGTAAAATAATCAAATGTGTGTGTGTGTGTGTGTGTGTGCTCCAGCTGTGTGTATTACCTGAATACGGCATATTCTTCAGCTCTGAACAGGCGCGGACCACCAGAAACACCAGATACAGCACATACACACACACCACCAGCAGGAAGAAGATCTTCATGCCCTACACACACACACACACACACACACACACGGGTAAACTACTACTAGCAGATTTTAGGGAACACAAATCATGTTTCTCCATTATCATCAGGCTGAAATCTGCAACACAAAGTGACTCTAGCTTTATTTTGATGTGTTTTTCTTTAAGATCATCAACGCTAAATACACATTTTATTTCAATTTTCACCACAACAGAAGCAGTTTTCACAACATCTGAAATAAACCACTACTTATAATCCAAAGTGGATGTTTTAACTGTAATAAAAGTCTGCACGATATTGGCAATATAATGGCATTGCAATATTTTGTATTTCTGTGATATACAGTTGAAGTCTGAATTATTCGCCCGCCTTTGAATTTTTTTGTCTTTTTTTAAATATTCTCCAAACGATGTTTAACAGAGCAAGGAAATTTTCACAGTATGTCTGATAATATTTTTTCTTCTGGAGAAAGTCTTATTTGTTTTATTTCGGCTAGAATAAGAGCAGTTTTTAATTTTTTAAAACCCATTTTAAGGTCAATATTATTAGCCCCTTTAAGCTATATAATTTTCCGATAGTCTGCAGAACAAACCACTGTTATACAATAACTTGCCTAATTCCCCTAACCTGCCTAGTTACCCTAATTAACCTAGTTAAGCCTTTAAATGTCACTTTAAGCTGTATAGAAGTTAGTGGTGTAACGGATCACAAATTTGCAGTTCGGATCACACTACAGTTTTTTTTCGGATCAGACGAATGTCATTTGCTTTCTATTTATACAAAAATATTACTGCAAAAAGCATTGCTTTTAACAAACAGAACTGAGAACCTGTTATTTTAATAAAAAAAAAAATCAGGAAAGAACAGCTGAAGAAAAAAAAGTATTCAATACACAATATGATCTTTGCTACTGTTGTTGATAATGCTAAATATAGAAATCTAACATCTTCTACAACAGATCATATTTATCTTCAATCAATGATTCAACAATTCACACATAAATCTTCATGCTTTATTATACTGTAGGTGTATTTTTTTTTTTTTTAATTATAAGTTTGCAACATTACATAAGGTAATAATACAAATCCAGAAACTATATCAGGTAACCTTACAGATTTGCAATAAAACAAGCAGAAAAAATAATAAAGCAAAAACATAACAGATGGGAAAAAAATAGATAAGAGCATTAAAAAGTACAATGACAATAAATAAATAAATGTTAATAACAATAATTTAGGACACAATCATCAATTACAGCGGGGAATAGTACCAGAAAAAAAATTCCTCCATGAAATCTAACATCAAATCAATCTTTTTGTTTTTAATTTGCATTAGAGATTTTTTCAGAGTTTCCATTTCTAATAAATATATATTGCAGTTTGGTATACAATTCGCAAATTTCTGTTTATGAATAAAATATTTACCTTGTAAGATGTAGAAGTTAACAACGTACTCAAATGTTTTTTGTGTGTGTGAAAAAGAGCAAATTACATCTTTAAAAGAGAGCCTGTAATTAACATTTCTTTGCCCAAATAACATGTCACTAACATCATTCCAAGATTTAAGAGAGACATCACAGTTATAGAAAAGATGAGGTAAGTCTTCCTCATGTATCTTACAAAATGTGCAAGTATTATCAATCTTCATGATGAATTTAGATAAAGTTACTTTGCAAGGGTAAATTTTGTGAAGTATTTTAAAATGCACTTCTTTAACCTTATTTAAAAGGCAAAATTTAAAGGGGATTGACCAGGTAGTTTTCCAATTAATATCAATCATTTTTTCATTCCAATAATATTTCCCTCTAGGGGATGTTTTGTGTTTAGATTGAAACAATTGTCTAATTTTTTTATTATTATATGACGGAGAAAGAATATCAAAACCGTCAATTTTTAATTCTGGGAGTATTTTTTTAATGCATCCATAAGAAAGGTGACTATTAATTAGTTGTATTAAACCAGCTGGAATAACCACTTGGTGAAATTCTTTAAAAGGAATTGGAAAGTTATGCATCCTCATAAACTCTTCATAGGAGAGTATGTTTCCATTATCATAGAACAAATCTGTAACAAAATATAATGTTTCTTTGAAACCATTTATGTAAAAATAAAGATTTGTTTCTAGAGGTAATAAGATAATTATTCCATAATAGAATTTATGTGGAGAAAAGTTATGCTGAAAAGAAATTTTCCAAGCTAGTAATACTTGCTGGTGAAATTTGGACAATTTAAGTGGCAATTTTCCAGGAAGATAGTTGCATTTCAGAAGAAAAGATAGACCTCCAATTTTCTGAAAGATATATTGAGGGATACTGTAGGTGTATTATGTTTGAAAACCTATTCAGTGACATCATTTTGATGTTTGTTTGTCGCCATCTGTTGGTTACTCCATGTAATTGCTTTCACCAGCGTCATGTTTCATTAAACAGTTTAACCTTTACCATAAACATCAGTGTTTATATCTGAACTATAAACTGTTCTCCAAGTACTTCTGTGTTATTTAATTGCTAGTACCGAACTGAAAAAGTGTAAAAACTGACTCTCGCTTGATGCAGATTTGAATGCAGCGCTTTGAAGGATTAATAAACATATGCAAATCATTATCGTTTATCGCTCATGTTGCGCGAGTTTGAACTGAGATCACGATCGCTTAATGTTTAATTGTGCAGCTTTACACTGAATGCATTAATACAGGCTAAACAAGCAGTGACAGAAAACACTGTTAAAATTAATAGCCAAAGAAAGCGTTTAAGTAGGTCCCACCACAACTTTTCCGTCATCATTATATCTTACAGGGAAGTCAAAATGCTTTCATACGCGTGACTTGAATGACGCGGGAGGCGAGCTCTCTGCTATTGTTATAATGTTGGATTAACAAGTTCAAAAAATTAATCCGCGGGTTACGTGCATTCTGAACCGTGGGTTGTGATCCGTACGGATCACGGATCAACAGTGATCCGTTACACCCCTTATAGAAGTGTCTTGAAAAATATCTAGTCAAATATTATGTACAGTCATCATGGCAAAGATAAAATAAATCAGTTATTAGAGAGGAGTTATTAAAACTATTATGATTAGAAACGTGTTGAAAAAATCAGCTCTTAGTCAAACAAAAATTAAGGGAAAAAAATGAATAATTCTGACTTCAACTGTATATTGTGATATGAATAAAATTTCCTAAGATGATTTAAACAACTCTATTTGGGAAGAATCCCCAATTTTACATTGATCGGGAGTGTATATGCATGAAATAAAAGAACTTTAGTGTTTTCTATAGAGTCTCACAGTGTTGAGGTACAGCAATAAAATATTTAAATATAAAATAACACTGCATACAGTAGTCAACATTTAAAGTGGACCACCACAAAAATCTAATAGTGGCCTGTTTTAGCCAATAAATTTTTTGATCCACTTCAAATGTTGACTACATTGTATAAATAGATACAAATAATCTTTGTTTAAGCTCCAAATTTGATCATTTCTTATGCGCAAATGATTTAAATTGTAATTATAATCCCGACTCAACAATGCAGATGCTGCGATGTGACTATTGCAGATTCGCACACGGTGCTATCGATGCTGAGACAATATATTGTGCAGCCCTAAATAAAAGCTTTCTGTTTTTAATCTTTTAACTATTTTATTATTTATTAATTATTGAGAATCTTACCTGGAAGTTCTGGATGTCCACTTTATACTGATATGTAGGATCCTGCAGCTCATTCACCCTAAACAAAACAAAATCTAATCAAATACATACAGAAACAGCCATAAACAGACACACACACACACACAGAGTACAGTAAAGAACAGAACAGTAAAGTATATATATTTAATGCCATGATTTCTGAATGATCATGTGACACTCTGCAGTAATGATGATGAAAATACAGCTTTTAAATCACTAATCGTTTACATTTTACCTACAGTCAATAAGACGGTTATTACACATTGCAATTGTAACATTTCACAATTTTACTGTATTTTTTATTAATTTAAAATATAATTAAACCACTGTATTCTTTTGAATTGTACCTACAGTCAATAAGAAAAGAGTTATTTCACATTGCAACGATATTTTACAGTTTTTACTCTGTTTTTAATGTCTTGGTGAGCAGAATGAGCTCACTGTAAAACATTAAGATCTCTCACTGATCCCAAACGTTTGACCTGTAGTGTGTGTGATAAAATAACAGCAAAATCTTGAAACATTTACAGGCGAGATTATACTGAGAGAGTCTTACGTCTGCCAGATTCCCAGCGTTACAGCTGATAACCACAGCAGGCCCACCATCAGCAGCTTGGGCAGGTAAAAGGTCAGAAACCTCCTCTCGCCCTGCGGAGATCAAGATAAACATGCTGTCATAGTTCTAGATTAGATATTTTTGCAGATTTACTGTCATTTGTTTTCATATGCATGTTGTAAAGGTGTGGGATTGACACCTAGTGGTTGAATAAGATATTGCAGTCCAAATTCAAAACAGGAGAGTTTTGTGTGTTTTGGATTATTTTGCACACTCATGCTCGCATTTCTCTGTTTTTATGTCTGTGTTTTTCTGATTTAGTGCACGCACACATGCACACTGATACCTTTATTAATCAATAATGCATTCATTTGGTCAAAAGTGACCGTAAACATGGGTATGTTGGTGTAAAAATTAAACAATATTAATTTATAATAATTAAAATAATAAACAATATTTCATTTTCATAATTTCAAATTAAAAAATATTTAGGAAAACATCAGTTTTTTACAATAAATATATTTTTTCTCCGATGTAACACAAACGCAGGTTGCCAGATTGATGACACCCACAGGAGCGAGCATGCCTGACGATCCAGCTTTACTCATGTTTACCTTTGTTATATTTATATTATTTGCTAATTAAAAACCACCTCATGTGTATTTCTATAACTCTGAAACTGCAGGTCACATTTTCAGCTGCGTCCACACACACACAGAGCCTTCATGACTGAAATTAAATACACTGTTTTCCACCATCTGGCAACCCGGAGTGCTGAAATAGTGTTTTAAGCAGTGTTAGAGTTTTTTGTTGTTGTTGTTGGTGATGGTGTTGGATGTATCCCCTACTTTAACATCCCAATGTTGACAGGCATGCATTAGCATTGATTTTCAGATAAACTTATATATTCCCTTAACATGTTTCTTAAATACCTGGAAACATATGATGGTACATTTATGACTTAGAAGAGCCAAAAACGCACATACGGCACCTTTAATGTAAACTCATTACAGATGTTTTGCAGTACACATTAATAACATTAGTGTGAAGTGACGGATCTGCACCTGCACTCTGATACCGTGGTAAACACACAGCCAGAACAGCAGCAGCGCGCACAGAAACACAGCCTGGAAAAATGCATCCAGAGTTCCTGGAAACCAGCTGTTGACCAGGAACGACAGCGGGAAGAATGGGTCTGCAGCACACATAACATGCACAACAGTATTATTCACATTATTCTGCAACTCTTTTAGGACTTCTGATTGATTTGTCTATGGGAAAATTACTAGAGTAAACGGCAGTAAACCGTAAAAATGACTTGCTCTACAAACCTACATTGTAATTAAAATATTATTCTCCAATATAATGTAATGTCCTACAATGTGAATGATCTATAACTATGAAAGCATATCAGTATCAGCAACAGCAATGCAAAATTTAATATAGCAAATTACATCTGTATTTAAATTAGTATTTTCCATGATGTGCAAAGTTCGGTGTGAAACGAAATTTAAAAATAAAATTATATTATTCAGAGTGAATTTGCAATTTCCAACCATAATTTTATTATGCAAATGACATAGTATTTTATGTAATATAAATATGTAAATGATATAATTTGTCAATAACACTTTTTAAAAATGTAAATAATTTTAGTCAATTTTACTCAAAGTTGAATAAGAAGTTTGTCTCTATATTGCAAAATAAAAGTCTGCTGTAGCAGGTAGATCTGCATTTATCTGATCAAAAGTACAGTACAAACTGTGAAATTCAAAATAACTCAATTCTATGTGCATATATGGCAAAGTGTCATTCATATCAGTGAGGAAAAGCTGAATTTCCAGCATCATTACTATAGTCTTCAGTCACATGATCACTCAGGCCCTGTTTACACGAATGCGTTTTCGTTTTAAAACACATAAGTTTTGCTACGGTTACGCCATCCGTCCACACTACGCCGGAGTTTTTGAGCCCCGAAAACAGAGCGTTTTTAAAACGCTGGAGAGGCCGTTTTCATTCTAAAACGCTGCTGCTCCGTCTCTGTGTGGATGGGGGAAAACGGAGACATCTGAAAACGGAGGCGTGGCTGCTGAGATTTGCTACCTCAGGGATGTCAAACTCAATTCCTGGAGGGCCGCAGCCCTGCACAGTTTAGTTCCAACCCTAATTAATCACACCTGATCAAACTAATTGAGTCCTTCAGGCTTGTTTGAAACCTACCAGTAAGTGTGCTGAAGCAGGGTTGGAACTAAACTGTGCAGGGCTCCGGCCCTCCAGGAATTGAGTTTGACAACCCTGCGCTACCTGATTGGGGCTTTTGGGTCATTGTGTATCCTTCCCTTATTTGTCAAGCCCCTATCACATGACTATAATGCTACCGGAATACGGCAGACCAGCCTTCACTGTGAACAACAACATGGACACAGAAATGGGAGCGTTGTTTGCACTATTGTCCGTTTCAGGCGCCATTGTGCAGTTAAACTCTGCCTTTTTCACTACAGCAGCTGCATATATTCGCAAGAGGCAAGCTATTGTTCGAGCACTCGCTAATCGCTCGCGTTCATCTTTCAACCAGCGTTTGTTGACTAACAATAACCAGATGCCGAGCGAGACACATGCTTCCTGTTTATACTTGAACGCGCATGCCCAGAGTGCGCGAATGGTCACGTGATATACGTTTTTGGTGGAGAAGTGTGGACGGATATGTTTAGAAACGCTAGATGAAACGCTAGTGTGAACGCGGATCATTTTTGATCTAAAACGCCGTTTCAAAACGAAAACGCATTAGTGTAAACGGAGCCTCAGAAATCATTATAATATGATGACTTGAAAATCAGGAAACGCTTATGATTATTATTGATGCTGAAAATTGTTCTGCTGCTTTATATTAGTGTGAAAAAACAGATAACATTGTTGTTCTTTTAAGGAAATTGAATGACAAACAGAAAGCTCATGTTATTATTGAAGATTGTTCCCATGCTTTGAACATGAAATTTCTACTTTTTTTTTTTTTTATCATTAACTAACATGAACAAATACTGTAGTAAATGTATTGTTCATCGTTTATAGTAAATGCAGTAACTAATACAACCTTATTGTAAAGTGTTACCGGATAAATATACATCAAATTTTAAACACTGACTAGGGTTAACGGTGTTGTTTTTCTAAAGTGATATATGTGATGTTGAACGTATTTGTGTTGCTTGTTTTTTTACATGAGCTATGTGATGATGTCGAATGCAATTATGTGGTGGAAACAAAGACAAATTTACACTTGTGGATAATAAAGAGTCAAATAAAAGCTTCTGACCGTTGTAGAGCAGCAGGAGAGGCAGGAGGATGGACATCCACTTCTGCTCGATTCCCCAATCCCTCATGGAGAACTTCCTCAGAGAGTGCGCAAACATACACTGCATGCACACACACACACACAATAGTCATGTTTCCAGACACCTATTTTTATGCATTTTTCATACATTTATGTTGCACTATTGCATGATAAATTGAAATACTAAATGGAAATGCTAAAATAAGCGTAGATTCTGAAAATGCACATAAAACAATGCATGCAACTGAGCAGGAGAAACTCAGATGTAAACACTTTTTTTTTCCCCATATAAATTCCAGCATGCACTTCATCAGTCTGCGTGATGTGATATTAATGTGTGTGTGAGGCTCTTTGCATCATTAATGTTGGTCTGCAGCTCTCCATGTTTCCAGCTTTCCATTGCTGCAGATCTGAAATGTTGTGCTGATTGTAAAAGACCTCAGTCCTCCATCAATCCGTCATCACAGGGCTTCAGTATTATTCTTCTTCTATTATTATTCCCTCCAGAACTGTCTGCGCTCCCGTCTCACGCCTCCAGAAGCCACCGCATTCACCGCGTTCATTGCGTTTGGTCTTGGTCTTCTGAGGCGCAACTCATTTATTAGAGGAGAACAAACACCAAAGTGGAGAATCCCAACAGTGCAGCAAACTACACTTCTCTCAGTGATATCTGTGCAGGAGTTTATTCTCTTCTGTTTCTCAGTGGATGGAAACGCTGCTTTATTCACTAATGATTTATGAGATATTACAGTTAATGCACAGAAATCTTTGGATGGACACATAGTCAATGTGATGCACTCATGATGATGCACTGGTGAAGCAGGGCTCGAAATGAACCTGTTTTCTTGGTGGCACCGGTGCTCCTAACTTCAAAAATTTAGGCGCACCAGACAAAATTTAGTCGCACCCACCAAAAACTACGAGCACCGTTACTACACGCTTTATATTAACAGATTTATTGCATTTGAAATCAACCCTAATCAAAACTAACACATAAACAAAAATCTGCATGCGCTCACCGGCCCTGCAGACACTGCTTGACGTGAATAAGATGAACTGAATTAACAATAACTGTGTGTTCTTACGGGTGCTGTCTGATATTGCACAGATGATACTGACATAGGGCTGGGCGATTTTTTCGATTAATTCGAATTTACGTTTTAAGACGATTTTATTTTTTACAAAATCGAGGAATCGCGATTTTTAAAAAAAAAATATTAAAGCCGCTTTTCCACTATCATGCCAAACCGTTCTAAACTGTTAGACAACCGTGCTGAATTGTGCTGATTCTGTGTGTTGACGTCGCGGCTCTGTTGATGAGCTACCACAGCTGGTTTAGCGGAAGCACGCCAGGGCGGACTGGCCATTGGGAACACCGGGACATTTTCCCGCTAGAGCAACAACAGCCCCGCAGTCAGCCAGCCAGCTTCGCTAATGTTTCCACGCGCGTCGTGCTGTTGTTCGCGTCCCCGCAGCTGTCTGTCTCTCCCGCGCGAGCTGCGAGACGGGCGTGCGCGCGAGGAGAGGAGGCTCGACAGGCGGAGGTGAGGGCAACCAACTCAACTTTCTAGATCGCTTTTAGTCACTTTGGCCCGCTCACCCATTGCTCCACACACACACACGAGGAAATAATTGCACCTAATTCAAAGCCCAGACGGCTGGTTTTGTATATTATACCCGCGCACCACCTGAAGGACGGTTACGGCGTGTTGTAAATGTCGGTCACCGCAGAAAGTCAAATCTTTCTTTAATTTGGACTTTTACTTGAATTACGGAGTGGCACAGCAGCTGTCCAAGGTACTGTATGAATTTAATCATAACCCATATATGCACCAATAAACAAGTCAAATGAATGAATGAATAAAATAAATATGGATTCTTAAATGTGGGTAGTTTGTACTCCAAAAAATATCAATACGTTTTGACAAATGTTTTAGAAAAATAAATTAAGCAATTTCCTACATTTCAGCTATAGGCCATTATACGATTCAGTTAAATATAAGATAGACATTTAAATATAGATAGATATGTAACAGGTTTCTGTGGGGTTTTTTGTTGTTCACGGTGATCTTTAATATATACTGGGTGGTGTAGCTACACACAAATATTTTCTAAAACGTCAAGCAGATATTTGTCTATAGCTCGTTAGTTATTTATGAAGACAAAAAATAATTAAAATAACAAAAATAAAACTATAAAATTACAAAGATAAAAAGAGCAGCATTCTGCTAAATATAGTCCTTTATATCCTGATATGCTGTGTTGTTTCATTAGTTTTTTTTATATTTAACTTGATGCATTCGTTATTTAATGTTTAAATACTAATATCGTTTAAATGATTATATTTTACCATCAAAATGTAGTATATTTTATATCATTACCCACTTTTGATATAAAACCGCTGTTATTTTATTGATTGTTATGAAATAATTTAAGTGCTATATTTTTTATTAGTGAAAGTGCCCGCTCACTTTGACAAGGCCTGTCTAAATATATATTTCTGCCATGCCACTAATACAGATAAACTATTGTTGCATTATCATTGTTTATTTTTCTGTTATGTACAGAGATTTGAAATATTTATTTCCCCTCCAATCCTTTTCAATCTTCACGTTACATTTTGGTCATTTTCTCTCTAAATAAAATTTGCCCAAAGCTGCACAGCATATGACCTCTACATAAATACGGGTGCTGTGACTTCTATTGTAGCTGTGTTTAGCATCCCTATATGAGAGAGTGCCATAACCGCGTTTAGTCACACGGTTGCTTTTCTTTTACAAGTGAGCATGAAAAAAACTAGTTTCAGCATTTATTTAAATTTAAATGAACAAGGTAAGCTGGTAAGGTAGTTACACAGTAAAAAAAATTTTTATAAAAAAAATAAATAAAAAATCGAAATCGTGAATCGGTCAAACTTTATGAAAAAAAAAAAAAAAAAAAAAAAAAAAAGATTTTTGCTGAATGCGGTGTCAGTCGCATGACTGACAGCATCGTGACGATTAAATGAAGGATTAAATAACGTTAGAACATCTCCTGCTTAAAATGTGAAGATTCAGTGGCAAACACTGTTACCTGAAAACTCCGTCCCACCGGCTTAATGAATGGCTTTAGTTATTTTCATAGCGGACTTGAAGCCACTGGAAGTCTTTTATCCACTCTTGGAAAAGTGTAAATGCTGGATGAACATTCAGCACATGATCACTAATAAGATCTGCCATTATTATTAGTAACTTTAGGTGGTTTCTAAAACTAAATCTGTCAGTGTTGTGTTGTTTTCATTCTCTCATATCCAGACTTTTCTGTAGCTCCCTGTCATCGGAACTGAGTGATTGACAGCTGATATTAACCAATCCATTCACGTTCTGTTCTAGCGCAGTGGGCCAATAAGAAGAGCTTGAAGGCGGGGCAAGCATTGCAGGCTTTGTTTACTGCAGCAAGTTGTTTTAAACCATTCCTGAGTGCTGCGTTTGGTGTTTTTAGGTGCAAAGATGCTTAATGCATGAATGTCTCCTAATTCTGCTCATGTGGTGAACATTTTGCTGTGAAAACTGGTCGCACGACAACAATTTTATGCACTTGCACATATGCTCCCAAATATATTTTGATGTCGCATAGATAAAATTTCGGGCGCAAAACTGTCGCAATTTTGAGCCCTGTGTGTGTGTGCGTGTGTGTAGTTACTCACAGTGACTATAAAGGTCATCACCACAAACACAAAGCGGAACCAGATCTCCACCTGAGAGAAGGTGGCGTTGTACATCTTAAACTGCTCCAAAAAAAACACACAAGCAGACAAGCAGATGAAGATTAATCATAATAATAAACGGGTGATAGTGTAGATAGTTTAGCAAAACAGAGCTGAAGAGTTTTGCTGTTCTTCTACATGGATGTTTCTGCTCATGATTTTGCTCTTCAGGGTTTTAATCAGGCAAATATGATTTAGTTTTGTTTATGAAATGCGGTCTTTAAGCTCCAGACTCACCACAAAAGTCACATTCTTGATGTTGTCCTTGAGGTTGTCCTGCAGATTCCTGAAGCTGACGTTGATCTTGTACCGAGTGTAGTTCAGATAACCCAGATGCAGAACGATGATCTCATCACACGCCTGCTGGTGCTGCACACACACACACACACACACACATTTAAGAAGACCTGACAGAATACACACGTGCACACATACCTTCGCACACATGCACTCAACACAATCAACCAGAAGACCTAAAACAACACACACACAAACGCACACTAATGCACACACAGACACATGTGCACACACACACCCAAACATACACAAATAATCACTTAAACACATACATATAAAGATCTGAAAGAACACACATGCACATGCAATCACTCATACATGAAAACTCATGAAGACCTGAATAAACATACATGCACACCCTCTTGGAAGACCCGAATGAAAGTGCACACACACACAAACACTCACAGCGGCGCAGTGTAGGCTTCTGTTCTTGTTGTGCACGCTGTCACTGATGCGCATCACACTGGCGTCCTGCATCACACCCTGCAGCTCCACATTCATCCCGAACTCCCGCCAGCTCACATCTACCACTGGACACACACACACACACACATTAACGACACACAAACCTGCAAGATCTGATCTGCTAGAACAAAGACAGAACTATCAGAATTCATAGAAAAGGCGTCAAAAATGCAAACTCGGAATACTGAGGAAAAAAAAGATGAAATGCAAACTCAAAATTCAGAGAATAGAAGCCAAAAACTCAGAATTCAGAGAACAGAAATCTGGGCAAGAGGTAAACTTATGTTGGAAAAAAAATCTAAATTGTTAGGTGTCAACTTTTTGCATAAAAACGCAAAATGTAAACTATGAAACTTTAGAATTATAAAATAAAAATAAGGAAAAATGTGAGATGCAATACTGGAAATTCAAAGGCAAAAAAATTAAGAGATGCACACCTAAGAGTTCCAAGAAAAAAGCTAAAAAAAAAAAAAAAAAAAAGAAATGTAAAAAATAAATAAAAAAATAAGCCAATAAAGCTAAACATGGAATTCTAAAATAAAAAAAATAAAAAAACAGCCGAGTTGTAAACTTGGAATTCTGGGAAAAGAAAAGACAAAATATAACCCCAGATTCTAAAAAAAGATACAAAATTAAACTCGGAGATAGGGATGCACAATTAATCGAAAAAAAAGACCCCCTACACGATCTTAATCCAGCATCTCTACGATTCAGTCAATTCTATTTTCAAGGTCAGGAGAGAAGCATAAAGGTGGCTGCACAAGACTTTACATTGTTTATTATACATTGCTCAGCAACATGGATGCCTCCAATTGGTGTTAGGTGCCACATACTGTATTTACAGTTGAAGTCAGAATTATTTGCCCCCTTTGATTTTTTTTTTCTTTTTGAAATATTTCCCAAATGATGTTTACCAGAGCAAGGAAATGTTCACAGTATGTCTGATAATATTTGTTCTTCTGGAGAAAGTCTTATTTGTTTTATTTCGGCTAGAATAAAAGCAGTTTTTAATTTTTAAAAACCATTTTAAGGTCAACATTATTAGCCCCTTTAAGATATTATTCAGAACAAACCATCATTATACAATAACTTGCCTAATTACCCTAACCTGCCTAGTTAACCTAATTAATCTTTAAATGTCACTTTAAGCTGTATAGAAGTGTCTTGAAGAATATCTAGTCTAATATTATTTACTGTCATCATGGCAAAGATAAAATAAATCAGTTATTAGAGATGAGTTATTAAAACTATTATAATTAGAAATGTGTTGAAAAAATCTCTCCGTTAAACGGAAATTGGGGAAAATAATAAACAGGGAGGCTAATAATTCTGACTTCAACTGTATAAGGTATAACTCACCCAAAAATGTCATTTCTGTCTTCATGTAATGATGTATTCACAGCCACAAAATCACACGTGAGCTGACAGTGAGATGTGCATTTACTACAGAGGACGTGCATGCCAGCTAATGATGTCTACTTTAGTGAACAGAACCTACAATAGGCTGTGAATAACAATACATTTGTAAACAACGTTCAGTTTGTTGCACAGAGTGATCGCTTGGAAGCCACGCGGGAAGTATGATTTTGTTTTTGTTTTTTTGACGGCAGCCTGCACTCAGCAGTAAAAGTGAAATCGAAAGCGCGCACATCATTTAAATTACATTGCGTTTTAGAGTTATGACTACGACAAGCATTTGATATGTTTTTTCTTTTATAGCGAACTCAAAGTGTTGTGCATGAAAATAAATATGTTTAACAGTGTCAGTATAACTATTCTAGCCTATAATGCTGAATGTAATGCAGGAGGGAATCTGATAATGACAAAAAAAATTCTAATAGTGTTCTCAATGACAAACGACAAGCATATGTGTCAAACACAATAATTCAACTTCAGAATTATGAATAGTTGTATTCTGATGTCATCAATTTACTGTGCATTAACAAACAGGACAAGTTGAAAGTCCACCATTCAAAGTCTATACAAGATTTAGTGTTTTACCCAACAGTAGACCTGCGCATAGGCCTAATATTATTATTGTTGTTTTACCATATGTTTGAGAAATAACAATAATAATCAGGGCTTGACATGAACTTTTTTGATCAGCAGCCACTGTGGCTAGTAGATTTCCAACATTACTAGCTACTCGCCATTTTCACTAGCCACACTTTTGTTGTTGGGAAAATATATTTTATATGAATAAATTTGACTTTGGCATGCTAAAATGACTTGATTTAGATTTTGTGTTATGTCCACATGCCTCCTCATTCATTTCACTTTTTGTGTGTGTTTGTACTCACTTTTTTGTATGAGCTTGCTCAAAGTGCACAAGCAAATGGGTTGTGTCGCATTGCAATCAGTTTTTATTTCACATGACTTTTCAGAGCCTTAAATTAAGAATTTACCAAATTTATCTCTGACCACACCCACAAATGAGTAAAGTATTATTTCTTAGCCACAAATTTTAAATAATGTGTCAAAACATGCAAAATATCTGTATACATCCACTATTTAATTTAACAAAACTTTTCTTTAAAAAAAAAAAATTGACATTTAAAAGAATTATTGTCATGTATATCTAAAATATGCTCAGCAGTCTGTCCTGGCCAAACGTCCCAGATCAGCAGTCTACACATAAATGGGGAGTTAACCTCATCTTAAAGCGATGTTATTGTAAAAAACTATAATTAAACCACATTAACAAAAACACCTGTAAGCAAAAGAAAGCAGGTAAAAGACATACCGTGAGTGATAATGAAAGGATGATCATACGCACACGGTTAATGTCAGGCCTGTTAATAATCTGTTCAAAGAATAATTAAAACGAAAGCAGTGACCGCTGCTGCTTACCAAAGGATACAGTTGAAGTCAGAATTATTAGCCCCCCTGTTTATTTTTTCCCCAATTTCTGTTAAACAGAGAGAAAAAATTTTCAACACATTTCTAAACATAATAGTTTAATAACTCATCTCTAATAACTGATTTATTTTCTCTTTGTCATGATGACAGTAAATAATATTAGACTAGATATTCTTCAAGACACTTCTGTACAGCTTAAAGTCACATTTAAAGGCTTAACTAGGTTAATTAGGGTAACTAGGCAGGTTAGGGTAATTAGGCAAGTTATTGTATAATGATGGTTTGTTCTGTAGACTATTCAAAACAAAAATAGCTTAAAAGGGGCTAATAATTTTGTCCCTAAAATGGTGTTTAAAAAATTAAAAACTGCTTTTATTCTAGCCGAAATAAAAGAAATAAGACTTTCTCCAGAAGAAAAAATATTATCAGACAAACTGTGAAAATTTCTTTGCTCTGTTCAACATAATTTGGGAAATATTTAAAAAAGAAAATACATTTCAAAGGGGGGCTAATAATTCTGACTTCAACTGTATATATATATATATATATATATATAGTATAGCAGCAGCAGGACTGTGGGTGCACGACCATCGCTTTTTGTCCAGTCTATTTCAAAGAGATCTCACCAGTTGTGTTTTCACTAGGCACGGTTGTTTCGCGCAAGTAAACGGGAGAGTGCACGCTTTACAACAGTCGCGCGCACTACATCACCTGTGCGTGCGAGCAATCATCCTCTCATTCTGTATTCATCTGCTTTCTTTTGCTTGCTCGAACACAATTAGTTTTGTCAGTCGTGCTGCTTCTCGATTCTGAGATCACATTTGCACGCATATTAGGCCATCAGTATTGTCAAACCCTGTTTTTAAGAAAACTACAAATTAAAAATGATTTTCAACCAGCCAAAGTGGCTAGTGGGAACGGCTGTCTTACCCACCATAGCGGAAATCTACCCGCATTTGGCAGGTTGGCGGGTGTTAATGTAAAGCCCTGATAATAATAGCCTACTCCTATTAACCTTTATTTTACATCTACAGGATCGTGAGAAATACCTGATCTTAATTTTAAACCAAAAAAGTTTCTCATTTCAGACAGAATTGTGCAGCCCTAGTGGGAACTCTAAAGAAAAGACACAAAATATAAACTCAGAATTCCATGAGGAAAAGGTCAGTATAGCGAGATGCAAACAGAAGCCAACATTTTGAGATAAAAAAAAAAGTAATCCTGGACAGAAACCATGAACGTAAGTTGTCATAATTAATACTTATAATATCTTAATATCTTCGTGCCGTATTATTGGATTTACCAGATTAAAGCTGGATGATGCTACAGGTCGATGTGTTGATGATGTAATGAAGCAGTTTGCTGTGTGTTTAGAGTGAACTTACTGTTGTTCTGAAGCTGAATGATGCACGTGAGCCACAGCTGCTGGTTGTAGTTGGACAGCGGCTGAGAGCTGAGGTCAAACGGGCCAATCTGAAGACAGAAAACACATAAATATCAGATTTACTCCAGCAGCTCAAGATCGCCAGTCTCTGACAGTCTGTACTGCTTTCTTTTGCTCAATAGCTGAAGGTGTCCCACAAGGTTCAGTCTTGGGTCCACTTTTATTTCCGCTGTATGTAAATGACTTGCCAAATGTCTCAATTCTAATATTCACGCTAATGACACTGTTGTTTCTGTACATGCTAAAAGTGTGGCGGTTCAGGTAACAAACACACTGCTGAAGATCACAGAATGGGTCAAATATAATTGTTTACAACTACATGTATTGAAAACTATGCATGTTTTTTAGTAATGCGGAGCCAGTTGTAGTCGTAGATGAGAAGAGATTACAAGTTGCCTCAGATTTGGAATATCTGGGTATTTATATTGATAGACATCTTACTTTTAGATTGCACATCAAGAAGGTTTGCTATTTAAGGATAATTATATTAGGATAATATTTTTTGGATGCATACATAAAAGAAGAAAACTAAAAACTGGTGTCTAAATTATATGAATGCATACAAAACAGTAAGATTCATTCTTCAAATTACATAAAACAAAAATGGGAGAAAGAGTCCAACAAAAAACCAACAAATAACAGAGGAAGACTGGACAGATATGTGCTTGGAGATATAGAGCTTGGATGGAAAAATCTGTTCTTTATAACTTCTAAACTGTCTGCATTGTGTAAAGGTGTTGAAAGTTTGGGCTCTTGTTGGAGACAATGTGGAACCTCAATGGCTAACCATTTTCACGTTTTTTTTGGCTTGCCCAAAAATACAGACTTTCTAGTATGAAATAGTGACTGAAATAAAAAAAGAGAACTGGAGAAGAATTGGACTACTCATTTATTGCATTATACCTTGGGAAAATACCAGAAATTATTCCAACTATTGACGAATACTTAATGCAAATACTTTTGGTAAGTAGCAAACAAGCCGTAACTCGAAAATGGTTTCAGGCTAATTCTCCAACAAGAGTGCAATGGACAGAAAATACACTGTATAGAGTTCATCATTTCAATTGGCCCATGGGAACTTTTGATTTGGGCCCCCATTCCATCTGAGAAGAGATGGAGCGGTGGTTGGGGTTTTTTTGTTTTATTGCTGAGCTACAAAATCTATATAATTAAAAAGGTGGCAACACCAAAGCTCCAAAAAATGGCAATTTATTAAATTAAAAGGGCTGATATAAGGCGATATAAGCACATGGCTCTCCATCAGACAGTGTTCATTACAATAAGTGGCTCCTTTTTTTACACTTCCGAATCACATGATCTCCCATATTATCTCGCAACAAGAAAAATAGAAAAAATACACATTTATAATTTAGATATTCAAAACGAAAATACAGAAACAAACTCTTAAAAACTACAATTAAATGTTTCAAATGAATCAGATTCTCAAAGCAAATCAATGCAAATTCAGGTGCGACTTGACTAGTGTATTTACCATTGTACATGGAGACTGCAAGGTTTCCGCTACATTCATTCCACCATGGCGGGGCACCACGCCAAAATTATCCCGCCACGGCTACATTACAGCTTCTCATTCAAAACATTGACGTTTGTTTTAAATAGCGGATTATAATCGCCCCAAAACGCATTAAAAGGTAAGTGAAATATAACAGCGCAAGCTTTTCTGTAACCGTAGTAGTGCTGGGCGTTATTTGTTTAGCCTTTAAGGTGACATGCTGACTGACTGACTGACTGACTGACTGACAGGTGCGTGAGGCCAGCAAACACGGCGTATAGCTTTCAGTTAGGATGAACACAGTTTCCATAATTATACTTTATTTATAGATAAAGGTCTATGGCTCTGCATACAACAAACAAAGACTTTATCTTGCTGGAGTTTATAGCTGTTTCACTTTACCTCATTAATGCCGCTCTGTAGGTCTATTGGAGACATTCATAAATATTCCTAGCAAATCTAATAAAGGTTGGAGACAAATTCACTACATAAACGCGCTAAATTGCACTTGAGCAGTGTATATTTGAGGGCGTGCAAGAAGTTGTGCATGAACAGAGGAAATCCTAGCGCAAGCAAAAAGATCTGCATGCTCGTATTACACAAATCCGATATCGACTAGTACTGCGTCACATTTGTCATTGAAATAACGCCAAAGGTAGTTGGTAGATCAAAAGGCCTGCCACCACAGCTGGGAAAAATCCTAGAGGAAACACTGGACTGACTTTTAACTTAAGACTTGATTCAGAAAAGTGCAACAAGTATTGGCAAAAATGGTGTGAGTATGTCATTGAAAAGTATTTGTGATAATGTGCTTCACATGTATTATGACTTGATTTTGTAACTCTTATGACAACCACTTTGTTCTTTACTTATTTTTCTGTCCTTTTTTTCTAAATAAAATTTAAAAAGTAAAAAAGTTTGCTATATTTTTATAAAAATACAGTTTAAGTCAGAATTATTCGTCACTCTGTGAATTTAGTCTTTCAATTATTTCCCAAATGAGGTTGAACAGATTCAGGAATTTCTCACAGTATTTCCTCTAACATTTTTTCTTCTGGAGAAAGTCTTATTTGTTTTATTTCAGCTAAAATAAAAGCAGTTTTTAATTCATTTTAAGGTCAATATTATTAGCCGCCTTAACTTAAGCAATTTTAGTTTTGGATTGTCTCCAGAACAAACCACTGTTATACAGTGACTTGCCTAATTACCCTAACTTTACCCTAATTACCCTAGTTAAGCCTTTAAATGTCACTTTAAGCTGAATACTAGTGTCTTGAAGAATATCTAGTCAAATACTATGTGCTGTCATCATGACAGAGAGAAATTAAATCAGAGATTAGAAATGAGTTATTAAAACTATCATGTGCAGAAATGTGTTGAAGAAATCTGCTCTCCGTTAAACAGAAATTGGGGAAAAAAACATACAGGGGGGCGAATAATTCTGACTTCAACTATATGTATGTATAATACTATATATTGTCATATCTAAGAGTGTATTCTAGGCTGCTGCTGACTCTGCAGAGGATCTCACCTTGGAGCCGTTGACGCTGACGCTCAGCCAGTTGTGAGAATTCTCACTTATGATCTTTGGTCCTGCAGGAGAGACGTTTATCAGTGAACAAAGAACAAACTCAGCTCCACATCTCACATAATAAAGCAGAGGTTTGTCTGTTTCAGTCCTGCATGACCAGAATCAGCCCCCGTGTCTCCTGTTTTCCCCTATAATGCACTCTTTCAGCTCAGTGGTGTAGAGTTACTGAAACACTGCTGGACACATCACTGAAGGCATTGAATGAGGTTTAATACACACTAGGGCTGTGCATATATATGTGGACAAAATAAAAAGTCTATCGTTTTTACATTACGCTCTATTGTTTATTTGGTGCCGTCTCAAACTACACTGTTTACGATAAGACTTTTTCAGATTTTATGAGTGCGATATTACAGAGATGCAGACAGAAACATAACAGCATGGCAAGTAAGTTACATTTTGTTGAGTAAGTGTTTTTTATTTTAAAGATAACATTTGATCTTTTCATTTAATTTTTGACCATGAATTGATGAAATTAAATTGGTAAATTAACCTTTGTATGTTGTTAAAATTGACTCCCCTTTCATTGTTTTAAGATTACATTAAGCCATGACAGCATACAATCATGCATTCATGATTGCTGCTGGTTTTCCCTGTTGAGAAGTGTGTAGTTTTTACTGTTGATCATCAGTTGTCAGAATTAACCCTTTAGATTGGCCTGTGTTGAAGAGTGAGACACACACACACACACACTATTGACCTTATTCTTCAACGCGGAAGTGCGCTCGTTTTTGCGATTGTTTTGGAACTTCCGATTCAGTTGCCTATGAGAGAAATGACTAGGAATAATAAACGGCTGAAAGCGGTCAAACTACTCGCTCTACAAACAAGTGTTTGCATGATTATACAGACAAAATAGAATAATATAATAAGAAAACCTCAGTTTGCAACATCATGCAGCAGAACGAGCTGTTTTTAACGTCTAAAAAAGAATGAAAGTGAATGAGACCGGAAGTCTCGTGCCAAAATTATTCAAATGGCTGCGCCCGCTCGTATGCGGAGAATAAGGTGAATACAGTTGCAATCAGAATTATTGAACCCCCTTTTAATTTTTTTTCTTTTTTAAATATTTCCCAAATGATGTTTAACAGAGCAAGGAAATTTTCACAGTATGTCTGATAATATTTTTTCTTCTGGAGAAAGTCTTATTTGTTTTATTTCGGCTAGAATAAAAACAGTTTTTAATTTTTTAAACACCATTTTAAGGTCAATATTATTAGCCCCTTTAAGCTATATATTTTTTCAATAGTCTACAGAACAAACCATCGTTATACAATAACTTGCCTAATTACCCTAACCTGCCTAGTTACCCTAATTAACCTAGTTAAGCCTTTAAATGTCACTTTAAGCTGTATAGAAGTGTCTTGAAGAATATCTAGTCTAATATTATTTACTGTCATCATGGCAAAGAGAAAATAAATCAGTTATTAGAGATGAGTTATTAAAACTATTATGTGCAGAATTGTGTTGACGAAATCTGCTCTCTGATAAACAGAAATTGGGGAAAAAAATAAACAGGGGGGCGAATAATTCTGATTGCAACTGTATATACTCCATATAGAAGCCAGAAACTATGTTTTTTTGCATTGGAACTACAGTAGAAATTAGGGAAAACCAGCAACAATCAAGAATGCATGATTATATGCTGTCATGCCTTTGCAATCAATAAATCTGACTATAATGGAAGTCAATGGGGCAAAAACAGCCACAAACATAATAAAAGCGTAGTAAATTTGCCCAGATTGTATTGTTGATTTTTTTTTCCCAATTCATTTTCCCACAATATGTGTCAAAATAAGATTTGTCATAAAAATCATTCCATTTGCTGAAACACAGAGAAAGTTGCGGGCAAATTAATACTCTAAATCCCCCCAGAGTGGATCAAAACAACCCAAATGGTTATCCAATAGTTTTCTTCAGCTTAATGAAGCAATAACAGAAATGATTGTCTTTGGTCCCCTAAAGAGCTTGGCAGTGTCTACACAAGTTAAAAACCTTGGTGTGATTCTAGACCAGTGGTGGGCAAACTTTTTAGACCCGAGGGCCACATCGAGTTTTGCAAACCAAGTGAAGGGCCACATGTCAAATATTTCAAAAAATAACTTTTATTTATAGTGGCAGTATGCATGGAATAATATGTAATATCGGACAGAATCATGTCACATTAATACAAAACAGATTATTTTAATAGTTATAATTGAGTCAAATTTACAAGTCAAATTAATTTGCACTGCTATTTATATTTACTTATTAATCATCATAAAACAATAAAGTAAAATAATACTATCAATAATAATAATGCAATAATTTTTACAGTGGAGAATAGAAAAGATATTGTCTGATAGAAAAAAATCTCGTATTAACACATTAAAAATAATTCTTAAAGTTTACTATTCAGTCAAATGTACATTAATCTAATTTGCACTGCTTTTAGAATATACAGATCAATCATCATAAAACTTGATGAAACCACAAATCTTTAATAAAAGAACTTTAAGTGAATGTATGCATGGAAAATATATTCTATGACAAAAATTAACACATTTAACCAGCAATTATTATACTATTTGAGTCAAATTCACAACAATCTCATTTGAGCTTGTATTAATATGCTCATATCAATCATAAAACTATGAGATAAAACGGAAAAAGAATCTGGGGGCGTACTCACACTATGTACAGTTGCGTTGAACCGGGCCGAAGCATGCTTGTTTCCCCCTCCCATCTCCCCCGACGACCCGCACTCACATTACATTCGGGCCTGAGCACGCTTTCATTTGATGCGCTGTTCAGTTTAAGAAGAGCTCTCGCAAAAAAAAAAAAAAAAAAAAAAAAAGAAGAAGAAGAAGAAGCGCATTTTGCGTGAAAGTGCATTTTAATATCTGAGAGTGTGTTATAATTCTACTGGTTGCGCTAACTGTACCGCGTGCAATACTGCCATCAAATGGCGTTCACTTGTATTGCATCACTAACTTACTAGTTCTGAAACCAAACCACTCAGAAGCAGCATTTTAAAAACTCCCTCGCGGGCCGGATGAAAGTGTTCAGCGGGCCGCATATGGCCCGCGGGCCGTAGTTTGCCCACCTCTGTTCTAGACTCTGAATTGTGATCTACTATGGAGCATCTTGACTGTTGCTAGGAAACAGAATCAGGAAAGTGTAGATCTCACCTGATACACCGATGAGTGTGGAGACGCCGAAGCAGAAGAAAAAAACCACAAACACCAGCACGAAGTGTCTCTTGGAGAGAGTGTAGAGACGCATCGGGGCCAACCTGTACACATACATACAAAATCAATGACTGCTTTTTATCCAGCATTCTTCAGAATACAACAGAAGAAATTTATAAAAGTTTACAACCACTTGAATGTTAGTAAAAGTTTTGTGTGTGTGTGAATACAACATATTTCTTTAACACACTCACTGATTCATAACAATAATAAGACACCAATAACAATAATATTAATGCTACAGTTTGTAATTCAGACTGGACCGGATAAAGACTGTATGTACATCACACAATTATAAAAATGACAGATATTTACAATATTTTCAAGTCACACACATTTACTGTGACTCAAACCACTGCGCTGTGATCATCTCTACATGTTATTATTGTGGTGCTTGTAAGTTTTCTGACAGACCTAAAATACATGACTAAATTTAGCTACAGCATCACAAACATTTATCACAATATGACACTGACGTCATGTGCGCAGTGTTGGAATCAATTAGCACAACCAACAAGCACCATAACAAAAATTAGGGATACTCCGATTGATCTGCCGAAGATCAGTATCGCCCGATAATCACATTTAATGACTCGTTCGGTACTCGCCAATCTGGCCAAACTCAACCGATCGCAGAGGTTTGTTTACAAGTAGCCTACAGCAGCCACAACACGCCAGGAAGTAGGGATGGGCGATATGGCCTAAAATCCATATTGCGATATACATTGCAGCCTCTTGCGATAACGATATATATTGCGATATATAAATTATAATAGAACCATTTCAGAACAGGTTACAGAGACCCTTAGGAAAGCCATACTGCTGTTTTTTTTAAGAAATAAAGAAACGTTGCATGTCATTTTGAGAACATTTATTGTGCAAAAGCAAAACTGTAATTAAACAACACAATGTTGCAGATAAATAAACTAAATGTAGTGCCTTTCAGAAAGAAAGACTTTTCTTTTAAGTCCTTGGTTCCTAAATGCCAAGTTGCAGAGAACAAAAAAAACTGGTGTTTAGTTAAGGAACTTACACTGTACTGAAATTACTTCCAGTATTAAATTAGTCAAATAAAATTGTGTATTGCAGATACTTTAAATAAACACATATTTCTAACCTGCAGCCTAAGGTAACGCATTTGGTTTTAAACATATTGTTCTCCTAATGAAATTAAAACTGGTGTCTTGATCTGCTCTTTCTCTCTCTCTCTGTCTGCTGTAGTGTTGGTGCTGCTGAGAGATTGAGACGCACCAGACAAAGTTTGCGAATAAAGTAATGCAAAAATGAATACAATTAATATCGAAAGCGAAAGCAGATTCTCGGACATGTCCGGGGAAAAGAGAATGTATTGTCACCCCAAATAATGAGCTGGATCAGTCTATTTAGTCTTTGCGCTCTTCTCAAAGCTGCTACCTTAAGTCAGAACAACAGTTCTGTATCCAGCGCGATACAGCGCGTCTCTGTGGGTCTGCATGCAGAGCATGCGAGTCTGTGGCAGAGTGTTCAGTTTCTCGCGAACACCGAACCGGGCCGCCCCAATAATATATCGGCCGCCCAGGTAAAATCTGTGTGGAAGGCACTGATGTTCACTAGACAAGCCACAATATGCCATGCATGAGGCTCGCAAATTGTGCGACACATCGCCATTCGGTGCCATGCATTGCTTAGTGCTGTTGTTGCTGTTGCTCTTAATTTCGCGGGTAGATTGTGTCATCGAACATGTATTATCGCGATAGTGCAATAGAATTAGAATCTCTATTGTAGGCCAATTTTGTATCGTTTATATCGCATATCGTTTATATCGCATATCGTTTATATCGCCCATTACTACCAGGAAGTAAATGATTTGTGGGGGCATGAGCAATCGATGCACTCGCGTCACAAGAGCTAAAATATATACTGATTAGGTATGGGCCGGTATAAGATTCTGATGGTATGATAACCTTGGATAAAAATATCACAGTTTCACAGTATTGTGATTACTGCTCTAAAATAAATTCTTTTTTAATGTCTGGGTAAAAAAACTAAAAATGTTTTCCTCTTTGAAAACAATATATTTTATTTTGAGAAACATTTATAATATTTTGGAGCAGTAAACATGTCAGGCTAAATAATTAAAATAAGTCATTGACTTCTGCTGTCTTCATTAATTTCCAAAACACTGATTTCTTAACAATTTAAAAGGGCATCTTTGGAGATCTTTTCTGCTGGAGATACTGTTGTCCTAAAAAAAAAAAAAAAGTAAATAAAAAATCTTACACATACCTTGGGAACGGTATTACAGAATATTTTGGCGGTTTCAAAACCTTGACTTTTCCAAACTGTGGTATACCTTGAAAACAGTTATCGTCCAATACCTAATAGAAATGCGATGCGACCTGTTTATACAGTCTATTGGAATGACTCGCATGAGTGATGGTCTCTTTATTGCAAGAGCAACCATTGTATTTACCGTGATTTGAGCTGCTGTGACATGAACAGAGTGTCCAATCTAGTGTCTCATCCAACCTTATGACCTCTCCCAGAAGCTCTGCAAGTCTCCCGCATATTCATACCGGCTCCATGATCCCCAAAAATGAGTTAAAATACCAGGAATTCATGGCGATGAGAGTGAATGAGCAAGAGAATAGATTGCGAGAGGCACAGTGATGTTCTCAGCGTTACATTTGTTAGGTTAAATGAATAGAGCAGTGACGATATCACGAGTGCAAACTCCTTCCTCTCTCTCATTGAGTGATCTGCTGTCAATAGTTGGAGATGAGCAAAATATTGGAATGGTCTTGCCTTTTTACATTTAACAACTGAAAGTTCTGTGTTTTTGGCAATGTTGCAAGTTCACTAAAGCTGGCTGGAATTATTAGATAAATAAAACAGATTATTTATTTTAACATGAATAGTTAATAATATCACTTCTTGCAATAAACAGTAGTTTATAGGCATATTTCCTTTTAGTAAAAAAATTATGGATTTATAGGTGTCTCGGCTGTTGGCGTTCCTGTGTGGAGTTTGCATGTTCTCCCTGTGTTGGCATGGATTTCCTCCGGGTGCTCCGGTTTCCCCCACAAGTTGAAAAACATGTGGTACGGGTGAATTGGCTAAATTGTCCTTAGTGTACGTGTGTGAATGAGTGTATATGGATGTTTCCCAGTGATGGGTTGGAGCTGAAAGGGCATCCGCTGTGTAAAACATATGCTGGATAAGTTGGCGGTTCATTCCACTGTGGCGACCCCAGATTAATAAAGGGACTAATCCTAAAAGAAGATGAATGAATTTATAGGTGTGCATTTTAATGTTTTATGCATTAAATATGTGCTCCAAACTGTTTCTTGATCGAGACATGTTGAACACTGCTTTCATCATTTGCAGTGTTTCCAAATTGCATTGTTTGTGAATTTTCTAACCAATTAGGGTTCCGTAAAGCTGCTTCTGACCATGACATGTTCACACTAAATGGTTAAAAGAGATGTATGTAAGGTATTATGTGCAGCATCCTAAATTTATTCTCTAAGGTAAGCAGAAAGCTCCACTTAAATATCATAGTTAGAGGGATAATGTGTATATATATGCATTATAAAGCTTGAAGCATCAGAATCAGTACTCGTTATCGGCCGATCACCACGACAAGGAATCGGCATCGGCTGCAAAAATCCTGATCGGAGCATCCCTAACAAACATATAAACAACTAAAATGAAAATTAAACTAGCCACTAAACACAATGAGGCTTAAAACAGTAACACAATAGTTTTATTAAAAACAAGATCGGAGTTTCATCAAAATTTGCAATCAACAAGACACATGAAAGGCGCGCGCACACGCACACGGAACCAGATCACGCCCACATCATCCACCCACCGGACACAACAGCAAACACGAGACATACAGTGTATCCTAAACACCAAAAACAAGCAGCTCCAAACACACTCAGTTATTTATTTCCCCACTGTAAACACTGTGTGGAGCGGTGTAAAATCACTTCCGCTCACTCAAACATCTGTACGTTTACAAACAGAGGCCGCAAAACCCACCCCGAGCACATACGAGTGTGTCTGTGTGTGCGTTTTACGAGTTAACTATCATTCACACACTTACCGCTCCATCGCGTTGATTTTATCCCACCGGCGACGGAAATAAATCAGAGAATAATGTTCGCTGGCGGCGCATATCCGCACACATCAGCCCTCTGACGTCACTGCTATCAAACCACGTGACCTCCGCCGCAGTACGCATGTGTCAAGTGCGTTATTATTTGTACTATCAATTAATAGATAATATTCTGATGACTTTTTTTGGAAACAGGTTTTAGGCTTAATTTGATTCACTTTACAAATAATTTAAATGAATGATTCTTCTTTTTAATCTTAAAACTGGCTATGATACAGTCGATAATGCTTTAAAATTAATCATTTTTCCTGGGAAGTTTCACATACATAATGCAAAAGTAATGTCTACTGCTTCCTCCTTTAATTGTTTCTGTAAAGATAAAAAAAAAAAACTATTTTATATTTCTTTGACCTCAATTACAAGAACTAAAACATCTCAAATAATAAAAAAAACTGTCCAATTTAATATATCAAATATGATGATTGACTCCTTACATAATTAATAGATATAGATGTGTTACTATAATGTCGCTCGTGTTTCAACACCTCTATATTGTAGCGGTGATGTGCTATATCATTAATAAAACACTTCTATAGACCTAATAAACACCAAAGACTGCAACTACCTGTTTTAGAAATAATACATTTATGCTTTTGACTTTACAGTATAACAGTGGTGTCTGACTCTCTTTTATTTTCCATTAATAATATAATTTATGTAGGATGAAATCTGCAAAAACAATAAATAAATAAATAAGCAAATAAATGAGTAAATAAATCCATAAATGTATGCATAAAATATAATAAATATGCAAATAAATAAATAAATGAGTAAATAAATCCATAAATGTATGCATAAAATATAATAAATATGCAAATAAATAAATAAATGAGTAAATAAATCCATAAATGTATGCATAAAATATAATAAATATGCAAATAAATAAATAAATGAGTAAATAAATCCATAAATGTATGCATAAAATATAATAAATATGCAAATAAATAAATAAATGAGTAAATAAATCCATAAATGTATGCATAAAATATAATAAATATGCAAATAAATAAATAAATGAGTAAATAAATCCATAAATGTATGCATAAAATATAATAAATATGCAAATAAATAAATAAATGAGTAAATAAATCCATAAATGTATGCATAAAATATAATAAATATGCAAATAAATAAATAAATGAGTAAATAAATCCATAAATGTATGCATAAAATATAATAAATATGCAAATAAATAAATAAATGTATATATAAAAAAATCTACAATGCCAGTGTAGGCAAGTAAATAATTAAATAAATGACACGAATGTTGAGGGAATAAGACAACACTATATTGACCTGAGGAAAAGTAAATGCGAAACTACGTTCAAGAAGTGAACAAATGTTTAAAGGGGGAAAAAATAAACTTTCAGTTTAGCATTTTCTTATTCCCCAACATTCATGTAATTTATTTTATTGTTTACCTCTGCCTGCACTATTATTTATTTAAATATTTGTTTATGCAGGAATTTGTAGATTTTTTTATATACATTTATTTATTTGCTTATTTATTTAATTATTTTTTTTATGCATGAACTTATGGAGTTACTTACTCATTAATTCATATATTTGCGTTATTTATTTTATTATTTATTTATTTATTGTTTTTGCAGGTTACGTCCTCAATAATAATTATTTTGCCTATTTATCAACGTACCTATACGCTTATATAAACTGTTTTTGAGCTTAATAATAAAAAATAAACAAATAAAAAAACAAGGACTGTAAATATCCATTTAACAAATAATATTTTTCTTCATTTGACTGATCTATAGAGAACTGGTTTGACTTCATAACCGGTGTATTGACTCACATTTAAATACACCTCTTCATGATGAGCTACATCATAAATAAAACAACGCTATAGACCTAATAAACAAAAGACTGACTGAAAAGACTGACAAAAGACCCATTTAATGAATAATATTTTTATGCTTTTGACTTTAAATCAACGGTGTTTGACTCTCTTTTTTTCTTAGTTTTTATTTGTATATTTTTTTCATCGTTAAATATAATTATTTTGCCTATTAATTATTGTATCTAAACACTTATATACATTATTTTCTAGCTTAATAATAAAAAACAAGGACTGTAACAATCCAATTAACAAAGAATATTTTTTTCTGACCGGTGTATCAACTTACATTTAAATACACCTCTTTATTGTAGCTGTAATGTGCTACAAACATAAACAAAACACTGCTATAGCCTAATAAACACCAATTACTCTAACCATCCTTTTTAGAAATAATATTTTTATGCTTTACACCTCGTTATTGTAGCTATGATGTGCTAAATCATAAATAAAACACTGCTATAGCATAATAAATACCAAATTCTCTATCTGTTTTAGAAATAATATTTTTATGCTTTACACCTCTTTATTGTAACTGTAATGTGCTACATCATATACAATACAATACTTTAGCCTAATAAACCGCAAATACTCAAATTATCTGTTTTAAAAATACTTTTATGCTTCACGTCTCATTGTTGGTGTAATGTGCATAAATAAAACATTGATATAGCCTAATAAACACCAAATACTTTATCCTTTTTAGAAATAATATGTTCATGCTTTAGACCTCTTTATTGTAGCTGTAATGAGCTTCATCATATATAAAACACTGTTATAGTCTAATAAACACCAAATACTCTAAGTATCTGTTTTAAAAATTATGCTTTTATGCTTTACACCCCTTTATTGTAGCTGTGAAGTGCTTCATCCTAAATAAAGCATTGCTATAGCATAACAAACACCAAATTCTCTATCTGTTTTAGAAATACTATTTTTATGCTTTACGCCTCTTTATTGTAGCTGTAATGTGCTACATCATAAATAAAACGATGCTACAACCTAATAAACACCAAATTCTCTAACTATCCGTTTCAGAAGTAATATTTTCATGCTTCTAACTTTATATCCACGGTGTTTGACTCACGTTTAAATTCACGCGCACGCCATTTTAACTCGTCATTGTTTGTTTGTTAGTTTGCGCGTGAAAACAAATACACAATCTGATAATATAGTGAATAAAAGCATTATTATGTGGCATGTTAAATAAATGTGTACAAGTACATGCTCTCGTTCATGTACCCTGTCAGCTCCGCCTTTAGGTCATTGCAGACCGTTTAATGATATTTTTATCCGTTAGACTTGATAACCGGTGCAACGTTACTGACTCACATTTAAATTCACGCGCGCGCCATTTTGACTCGTCATCGTTTGTTTGTTTGTTTGTTTGTATGCGCGTGTAACAAACAAACACACAATCTGAAGGTTTAGTGAACAAAAGCATTACTGTGTGAAATGTTTGTACCTGTAGAATCGCTCGTTCCTGTACGGCGTCAGCTCCTCCTTCAGCTCATTGCAGGCTTCAGTGATGCTCCTGCAGAAGCGCTTCATTTCCCCGACCAGCGGGTTCTCCAGGCTGCAGAACTCGGCCTCCACCCGCTCCATCTTCGCTGGAGGAAAATAAACGGTGTTTCACGGTTGTTTCTGGCGACTCTGTTGAATGGAAATGCAGGCGAAGCGCTCCAATTGTGCAGGTTCGAGGATCTGCTGAGCGCACGAGCACACGGGGGCGCGCAGGGGGTGCTGTCACGTGACTACGGACGTTCAGGACCACGGACAGGGTGAAGTCTAGAAGAGATACAGCTGCGGATACTCACATCAATAATACAGCATCATATTTGTGATTCTGTACAACAATAATTCATATTTTGGGAATACTCGCATCAATTTAGCATACTTTGTGTGACTGTAAGACAATTAATAATTTTACCTTACAGTGGGGGTTTGGGTAAGGGGTAGACGTTATTAAAATACAATTGAATGGGTAATTTATTAAATATAGTGAATAATACTCGGTATAATTACTGTTTTACATTACCGTGAGGGTTTGGGTAAGGGGTAGACATTATTATAATACAATTAAATGGGTAATTTAATAAATATAGTGAATAATACTCGGTATAATTACTGTTTTACATTAGTGTGAGGGTTTGGGTAAGGGGTAGATGTTATTATAATACAATTAAATGGGTAATTTAATAAATATAGTGAATAACACTCAGTATAATTACTGTTTTACATCAGTGTGAGGGTTTGGGTAAGGGGTAGACATTATTAAAATACAATTAAATGGGTAATTTAATAAATATAGTGAATAATACCCGGTATAATTACTGTTTTACATTAGTGTGAGGGTTTGGGTAAGGGGTAGACATTATTATAATACAATTAAATGGGTAATTTATTAAATATAGTGAATAATACTCGGTATAATTACTGTTTTACATTAGTGTGAGGGTTTGGGTAAGGGGTAGACATTATTAAAATACAATTAAATGGGTATTTTAATAAATATAGTGAATAATACTCGGTATAATTACTGTTTTACATTAGTGTGAGGGTTTGGGTAAGGGGTAGACATTATTAAAATACAATTAAATGGGTAATTTAATAAATATAGTGAATAATACTCGGTATAATTACTGTTTTACATTAGTGTGAGGGTTTGGGTAAGGGGTAGACATTATTATAATACAATTAAATGGGTAATTTAATAAATATAGTGAATAATACTCGGTATAATTACTGTTTTACATTACCGTGAGGGTTTGGGTAAGGGGTAGACATTATTATAATACAATTAAATGGGTAATTTAATAAATATAGTGAATAATACTCGGTATAATTACTGTTTTACATTAGTGTGAGGGTTTGGGTAAGGGGTAGACATTATTATAATACAATTAAATGGGTAATTTAATAAATATAGTGAATAATACTCGGTATAATTACTGTTTTACATTAGTGTGAGGGTTTGGGTAAGGGGTAGACATTATTAAAATACAATTAAATGGGTAATTTAATAAATATAGTGAATAATACTCGGTATAATTACTGTTTTACATTAGTGTGAGGGTTTGGGTAAGGGGTAGACATTATTATAATACAATTAAATGGGTAATTTATTAAATATAGTGAATAATACTCAGTATAATTACTGTTTTACATTAGTGTGAGGGTTTGGGTAAGGGGTAGATGTTATTATAATACAATTAAATGGGTAATTTAATAAATATAGTGAATAATACTCGGTATAATTACTGTTTTACATTAGTGTGAGGGTTTGGGTAAGGGGTAGACATTATTAAAATACAATTAAATGGGTAATTTAATAAATATAGTGAATAATACTCGGTATAATTACTGTTTTACATTAGTGTGAGGGTTTGGGTAAGGGGTAGACATTATTAAAATACAATTAAATGGGTAATTTAATAAATATAGTGAATAATACTCGGTATAATTACTGTTTTACATTAGTGTGAGGGTTTGGGTAAGGGGTAGACATTATTAAAATACAATTAAATGGGTAATTTAATAAATATAGTGAATAATACTCGGTATAATTACTGTTTTACATTAGTGTGAGGGTTTGGGTAAGGGGTAGACATTATTAAAATACAATTAAATGGGTAATTTAATAAATATAGTGAATAATACTCGGTATAATTACTGTTTTACATTAGTGTGAGGGTTTGGGTAAGGGGTAGACATTATTAAAATACAATTAAATGGGTAATTTAATAAATATAGTGAATAATACTCGGTATAATTACTGTTTTACATCAGTGTGAGGGTTTGGGTAAGGGGTAGACATTATTAAAATACAATTAAATGGGTAATTTAATAAATATAGTGAATAATACCCGGTATAATTACTGTTTTACATTAGTGTGAGGGTTTGGGTAAGGGGTAGACATTATTATAATACAATTAAATGGGTAATTTAATAAATATAGTGAATAATACTCGGTATAATTACTGTTTTACATTAGTGTGAGGGTTTGGGTAAGGGGTAGACATTATTATAATACAATTAAATGGGTAATTTAATAAATATAGTGAATAATACTCGGTATAATTACTGTTTTACATTAGTGTGAGGGTTTGGGTAAGGGGTAGACATTATTATAATACAATTAAATGGGTAATTTAATAAATATAGTGAATAATACTCGGTATAATTACTGTTTTACATTAGTGTGAGGGTTTGGGTAAGGGGTAGACATTATTATAATACAATTAAATGGGTAATTTAATAAATATAGTGAATAATACTCGGTATAATTACTGTTTTACATTAGTGTGAGGGTTTGGGTAAGGGGTAGACATTATTAAAATACAATTAAATGGGTAATTTAATAAATATAGTGAATAATACTCAGTATAATTACTGTTTTACATTAGTGTGAGGGTTTGGGTAAGGGGTAGACATTATTATAATACAATTAAATGGGTAATTTAATAAATATAGTGAATAATACTCGGTATAATTACTGTTTTACATTAGTGTGAGGGTTTGGGTAAGGGGTAGACATTATTAAAATACAATTAAATGGGTATTTTAATAAATATAGTGAATAATACTCGGTATAATTACTGTTTTACATTAGTGTGAGGGTTTGGGTTAGGGGTAGACATTATTATAATACAATTAAATGGGTAATTTATTAAATATAGTGAATAATACTCGGTATAATTACTGTTTTACATTAGTGTGAGGGTTTGGGTAAGGGGTAGATGTTATTATAATACAATTAAATGGGTAATTTAATAAATATAGTGAATAATACTCGGTATAATTACTGTTTTACATTAGTGTGAGGGTTTGGGTAAGGGGTAGACATTATTAAAATACAATTAAATGGGTAATTTAATAAATATAGTGAATAATACTCAGTATAATTACTGTTTTACATTAGTGTGAGGGTTTGGGTAAGGGGTAGACATTATTAAAATACAATTAAATGGGTAATTTAATAAATAATGTGAATAATACTCGGTATAATTACTGTTTTACATTAGTGTGAGGGTTGGGTTTAGCTTTTGGGTAGGAGTAGACATTTATAAAATACGAATAATGGGTAATTTAATAAATAATATAAATAATTCTAATTAACTTCTGGTCGCAGCTGTATCCCTTCTAGCAAAAATATGGAAGCCGCAGATTTTTTAGCCATTCGTTGAGTCTATTTACTTACGTGAATGTATGTAAATATATATGTATTCAGTTTTATATTAATTTCAGTAACATTATGTAAATCTTTATAGTATTTATGTACAATTAAGTCATATTTTTCTGTCTTTTAATAGATATTGTATATGAGAGACTTGCTTTATGTACCAAACAAGTAGATCTAATTGGATTGTATTTAGCTATACTCTTAAACGTAAATATAAATAAAGACAAAGCAGATGTTTACAAAATTCTATGCAGAAATGGCAAATAAATTCAGCAGATTCTGTCTGCCCTGCAAATGACCCACAATACTGTCGTTTTCTACAACTATAGGGTATATACACAACCGTTTTACTGTAGTCAAAACTAAATTATACTACAATATTTATTACAGTTGATCAGTTCACTATTGTTAACACTACACTAAGCTTAAAAAGTATTAAATACAATAAGTATAATACACTAATTTTACTACATAAACGTCAGTGGATCTGCTTAATATTGCAAAATTAACTCAATAACAGAGAAGTTTCAGCCTGTACACTTTATTGGGCTACACACCGACAAAAGGACACGATTCAGCTTTTGAGGAACAACAAAACTGTTCATTACAGTACAATGCAAACCCTAGTGCATAGGCTTCAAGTTAGTCACGCCTAACCCCGAACCCCAGAGTCTGTTTACAAAAGAAGAGTCAAAAAAGGGGGAATTAGCAAAGCGTGAGATTCCCCTAAATATACAGTATAGAGCAAAGAAACAGGTAAAGACACTTCAGAAAAAGGTAACTAAATCAATGTGTAACTCTCCTGCCAAGCAGTCACCTCAAAACCAAACGGCATCATGGGTGTTTCATTTCAGACAGAATGGACACAAGTTTGAAATGCTAAAACGTGTTGCAATTATAACAAACAATGGCGTGCGTCTCCAAATCCTCTCCATGCTCACCTCTAAACAAACACTTATGTTAGTCTTTAAGGACTTCTCCAAGCATGCCATACAAACGTTCATTTACCAAATGATTCCTTCGTCCCAAAAAGCACCACTTTGACCTATTCCTACAAACACAGAGCACATTGTTTTGGATTTCATGTCCAATAATTGTACAAGAAAAACCAATCAGCACGCTGTAGACATACGTGTGTGAATGGATTGTGTAACGTGAACAATCTCAATCCTTTCAGTGATAAAAGACTCATCGATTTGTTGTATTAATACCCAAACCGTACTGTACAAAAACACACGTGACGAGCTCATTCAAGGTCACTTGACTACACACCGTCACCACGATCACCAACACACACCTTCAAAACTGCAGAAAATACACCGAAACCCACCGCCTGCGCATCCGTCATCCACGTTATATACAACAACACCAAGCTGAAGAATCCTTTGTACATAAATAACAGATTAAATGCCATGTTAAATCTCGTGTATCAGGAAATCCGACAGTAAAGAAAGCATTAGTCTTGACAATATTGCACAACAAACAAGACATAAATAAATAAATAACCAACTACTTTTTTTTTTTCAGTTCACCATCAGGGTAGAGTCCAGAAATCCTGGTGAAGGAGCAAAAATATTCACCATGTTTAACCCTCAAAAACAAAGCCTCTTTGTGTTTGGGTCACCCTTTACAAAAGACGTAAGACACACACACACACACACACACACACACATGCACGATGTAATGGTTCCCGAAACAAACACTGTCAAACTGTTCGAAAACATTGAAATGCAATGACCTTTAAATTCACTTTCTTCAGAAGTGGGACTTGTCTATTCATGCTGCATCGCTTGCTTGTCAGTCGAATAAAGAAATAATAAAAACAAAGTGTCGCTATGTTCATAGAGGATCATTTATCCTCCATGTATCAAATGATAAAGGCGAAATTATTAGTCCTCCTGTGAAATTTTAATTCCTTAAGTGTTGTTTTTTTTCCCACATTTTTAAGCACTAATTGATTTAATTAACCAGGTTAATTAGGTTAACTAGGCAAGTCTACAGTACTTGAGAAATTAAAATTCCACCGGAGGATGATTAATTCCGTATTCAACTACATTTATCAATCATTGCTGTTCCTCACAAACCTACTGCTGAATTTCTATGTGAACTACAACGCTTCATCTAACACTGTGATATTCTTAGCACTGATAACAAAAGGTGTCGCACAAATACATTGTTTTCCAAAATAAAAGGTATGAAATGACATTGTTGAAACACGGTAGAAAAATATCTCCTGTTTGCTCATGTTGAGGTGGACTAAATGTGGCTTGAGAGCCATTACACAAAATCACTTCACAGAAGCGTCAGCAGGGGGCAGTCACTTCATTTTAGGAGGAGTGGGATGTGAACTCTGATTGGCTAATCTTACCTTCTGACTTCTCAGAAGGACAGAGATGCACAATTAGAAAGGATGTACAAGACGATAAAAATAACGTGTTCGTCAAATATAAAATGACACATGCTTGGGGAGTACAAAAAAAAAAAAAGTGGACGAACAATAGTGAATAGCAAAGAAAGGAAGAAACATGAATTCATGGAATCAGGATTAATTGTTCACTAAAAACATCTAGAGTGCTAATGAATAGAGCATCAATGGTTTCACCGTTGAGCTTATTCGGTTTTCTGTCTACCAAAGCAAGTCCGTCCTTACAGAAATACCTAGAGCGTATCAGCTACAGACTGGATATTCAGTCTTACTACTTCTTATTAAAATACACTTTATGACTGCAAGCCAAGAAGCATCTAATTAGATGCTAGCAATTGAACTCCAAGGGTAAAGTCCCTGGAAGTGAGTTTAGATATGACCTCCTTGAAGTGTGACAAACATTAGTATCCTATGCAAAAAAAAAAAAGAAAAATGAATTAGTGATAACAGTATGTTGTACAGCAATAGATTTCAGTGCCCAGTAGTACCTCTAACACTTGGAAAATGTGGCAATAACTTCCCAGATGTAGTTTTCAAGTATTAGTACTGCATCTTTAACTGGGAAAAATACTAAAAAAATAACAAAAGAGCAAAGAAAGAAATGGTTTAATTGGCTAAAATGTTCCTGCCCAGTCGATTACTTGAGGCGCTGGGTGACATTAGCAAGTGCTACAGCAAAAGCTTGCACAGCTGAGAACGGATACTGAAAGTCCAGGATATATGCATTCCCATCAATCCTTCCGAACTGCATCACCTAGACAGAATAAAGCAGGTTAGAATGAACAAATGCATAAAGGTGACCAACTCAAACAGAATCTAAAGGTTATTTCCATACCTGTCTCCCCTCAAGCTCAATCTGGAAGTTCTTTGCTGATTCCTGCGTGACTCTCCCTCCAAAGTCCAGCTGGTAGACCTGCGTGGCTTCATTCCAAAGAGGCTGTTTGTTAGCCATGATGTAGACGAAGCCCTGACTGCCGAGGCCACGGTCCTCTTTCTCATTCGCTTTTCGACATTTGATCTCATCCAGCTCACAACCTCCTGCCCGCAGGTTCCTTTTGGCTTTCCAACTCTTTTTCCCACTCTGGCTCTGGTTCATCAGCTCATCTCCGCTGATGAAGAGCTCTGGCTCGCTCTCTGAGCTGTCCTGGAACTCATTTGTGGTGGCCTTGCTTAGCTTTTTGGCTTTCAGCTGCTCTTTTTGACCTTTAGGTTTCTTTTTATCTCTCCCACCTAACCTCGGACTGGAGATGAGGGAGTTGAAGTCCCCAAGGGCACGGCCCTCTTTTTTGGACTTGTTGCCTCCCTCTGTAATTGCTGGAACATTAGCTTCATCTGCCCGAGTGTTGTCCAAACGCTTTCGATTCTTCTTGCCAAACCTGTCTGCTCGTTGAGGAACAGGGCTTTCGTTAAGTGAGAGCACCTCTTGAAAGCCTTCCCCGGCTTCAGCTATTGCTTCTGGGGGACTGACCGCAGTCTGGAGGTCTAGGGGAGGCGAAGGCAAAGGCGGCGGTTGAGGAGGTGGAGAGAGAACAGGTTTATCCAGCATGTGGGAGGCCTTGGGTGGGAGAGACGGGGCGGGACCTGGGGGACTTGGAATGGGAGGACAGGGATTGTAAGAACCCCATGGATGAAGAGGAATGGCGGTTACAGGCAGGCTAGAACAAGCAGCTGTGCCAGGGTACATTGGTGGAAGGGGACAGCAAGCCAGGTTGGGCAAATTTGGTGGATAACCAGGAGGCAAGACCACTGCCTGGTCTTGCTGGGAAAAGGAAAGTGGAGCAACCACCTCTTTAGGAGAAGGGGGCCGTGGAGATGCTTGCACTGCCTGCAGTGGGGGACTACTGTATGCAGCACTTGGTGGATAGGGCAATGCAATCTGATAAGCTCCTGCTAGTGGAAAAGTGGTGGTGTTAGGGCTTGTTGGAGATTTAGGTGAGAGGACAAATGGAAGGCGAGAAACGTCCAGATGCTGTGAAGGGCCGAGGATGAGCGGAGGAGGTTTGTGAGGTGCAGGAGGTCCAGAGGGGGGCAGAGTCGCTCTGCGCTCTTGAGGAACCCAAATTTCTTCTGTAGCAGATGGGTCCCATTGATACGGTGGAGGCCGTTTGACTGTCAAACCCACTACCTCAGTATTAAGGGCCATTTGCCTTAGAGACTGATTCAATGCCTCATCCTCTGTAAAGCCAGAGTTGATATAGTCAGCCCTTTCCCTGTTTCCAGCTCCAGAAGCCACTCCACCAGTGCCATCCAGACTGAGCAGACTGTAGGAGGATTGGGAAGGCAGAGGCGAGGCACTGTTGGAGTGCACTATAACAGTGCTATGAGGTGCACCACCCCCAGTTGGTGGGAAATCTTGCCTAATGATTGTGCCCCCAGCTATTCCGTTACTTCCACTGCTTGTGGTTTCACTACTGTTACTACTGCACTGACTGCATGTATAAAGAGCTGTCGGCCCTCTTGGTTGATAGGAAGCAGACAAAGTACTGGCTTTGGCCTTGGGGGGTAAAGTCCGCTGGGGATCCAGCATTTGGGAAACCTTCAATGCAGCTTCCCGACTGTTGCGCCTCAAGGTAGCATGAATCAAGCTGCTGTCCAATCTCTGGCCAGGGTTGCGTCCTGCTCCTGCCAGGTTGGCTGTGTCAGGGTAAGGGGGAGGGTCCCCGCTGGGTATAGAGTACCTTGGCACAGTGAGACGGTTCAATGTGGCTGAGGCATAGGGCAGCTGCACCTTCTTCCCCTCTACAGCAGAGGAAGATGATGAGACCCTGAGGGTGGCAGAGCTTCCTGGGCCCTGCAGCGTGTAAACATTCTGGTTGCAAACAAGTCGTGTGCGTGGACGGCACACCTCTTCCACATTTCCACTGCTGTCAAATGTGGTGATGCGTTCATAGCCCAATGGGGTTGGGTACTGAGCTCCTTGTGCACCAGGTGGATAGAAGGTGAGATCCCCTTTCTTTAGACAAACTTCCCCTGAGGATGACGTGCTAGTACTGCTTCCCACTACCCCAGAGGTGGAACTTGCAGAAGCAGCAGCCGAAACTGCAGCAGTCGCAGCTGCCACTGCAGCGGCGACTGTGCCAGGGTAAGGAGGGGGTGGGTTCATTTTGCTAATCTCAAGAGGTGCAGTAAAAACTACTGCATCACCTTCAGCTAGTTGTGGGACAGAACGAGTGGTTTTAATCTTAAGCAGATGCTCATGCTCCCCACGCTCTGTGCTGTGCTCTGCAGTAGGGGCAGCAACTGGCATTGTACTTTGTGGAAGCTGAATGACTGGGCATGATGGTTGACCTGAGGGCAAAGTTGGAACAGAGATTTGCATCTGATGCTGCTGTTGCAACTGCTGCTGCATTTGCTGGTGCTGTAGCTGCAGTTGCATTTGCAGATGCTGCTGTTGTATTTGATGCTGAAGCTGTTGCTGCATCTGCTGTTGTTGCTGCATCTGTTGGATCTGCTGTTGCATGTGTTGCTGCTGCTGTTGCTGCATGTGCTGATGCTGCAACAACTGTTGCTGCTGCAGCTGATATTGTTGCAGCTGTTGCTGTAGTTGCTGTTGCTGATAATGCTGTTGCAGCTGCTGATGTTGTTGTGATTGCTGCTGCTGCTGCTGTTGTTGTTGGGACTGTGCAACTAAAAGCCGACCAACGTCCATACCTCCAAAGATTACCTGACCAGGACTAGAATACCTGGCAGGAACAGTGTATTGTGCTGTAAGCACAGTGTCATGCTGTCCTTGGTCAGACACCCCAGGAGGAGCCACAGTTGATGTTGGGTTGGACAATACATCTAACTGGACATTCTGGTTGGCTAGCAGGGATTGGACTAGGCCAATGCTTTGAGTTGGGGACATGGCTTGGGCAGGGCTGTGTATGGGGGCAATGGGTATGTTAACCGTGCAAGGTGGATTATCATCAGTGATTCCTGTTGCTCCTGTGACAGGCAGGTCATCCTCATCCTCACTGAAGACATTAGGACTAAACATAGGAAGGTTAATGTATTCCACCGAGATCTTCCTCACCTCAGGGAGGTAGATGGTCATCTGTCTGGGCTGGAGGTGAAGCAGACTTGTCTTGTAGATAACTAGTAAGATGAGAAACAATTTGTAATGTAGACAAAGTTGGATGTGTAAAAATATGTAGTATAACCATGTAGTATTGTAAAAATGCAATACCTGCACCAAGATTTGTTGGCAAAAATGCTGCAAGCCCCACAATTTTGAACTTTGTTCCCCATATGTTAGATGTAACCTGTGCAAGGTAATTGTGCTAAAATACAAAGAGACAGAAATTGTAATGAAAAGGAAACGCAGTTTACAGCCAGCATGATCTATGATTTAGTTATAAAGCTCTGGTGATCACCTGTGTGATGTCATCTAGTGGGAACTCTCTGCGAGTCAGACTTGGAGAGCCAATTGATGGCTTGCGAATGGGTAACCGTGGCGATCGGGATATTTCCTGTGTGGTGCGGGACAGCTTGGGGGACTTACGCGGATCTATATTTATCCTGTTGGTAAAGGGACACACTAAGTCTCTACAGAGAAGGCAGCACACGAAGAGAAAAGTTCAAGGTGAGTTTCCAGCAGCATGCAGTATAAAATTGCAGTTGAATACCAAACGTGGACAAGCTATATTCTAGCAATCTTAGTAAAGCATTTCATCTTGCATTTCTTGTTAGCAGACACACATGCAATTTCAAAATATCAAAGCTTGCAGATGCTCTTGCAAAGGTGACCACAATGAAATGGTCAATAATAAACCATATAAAAGTACAATTGAGTTATGATTGCACTTAATGTTCTCAAAAATCTGAAATATGTTGTACCTGGGAAGTTTGGGAGACTTGCTCCCTCTGGAGATCTTTGGTGATTTCTTTCCTACCCAATCATCATTGAGCTCAATGTCACTGGAATCTGAGCAATTGCAGCTGTCAATCATGGAGGGGATGAAGCTGTTCCCATACACTTCATCTGTGGTAAAAATAAAAATTGAGCCCCAATCTGACAGCCATTTTGCAACAAAGCACACCCCATTTACTTTTATGAACCCACCGGTTTTCCCATCAGTCTTCGGGTCCATGATGACAAATTCAGGGCGAAGTTTGCTAATCCTACGGCCTTTCAGAATAGGAACGAGTCCTCCCAGATACTCCAAATATAAGGTGTAGCATGGACCGCCAACCTCAGGGTTGTCCTCCGTTCGCTTCATAGTGCAGTGCAGACGCTCATTACCTGACGTCGGATAGCTAACAAAGTCCCGCATGTTGTTGGGATCTGGGATTGGAGGCTAAAGGGAGGAAAGGGTGCCAGATACAAAGAGAGATGGACATTTTAAGAGTATTTCTTGAAATTAGGGCTGGGGCAATAAATGAATGCATTGTGATTTGTGTATAATTTCCAGGATTCTCAAAGAATTTCAGAATGCTTTGTGAGGTAGTCTAGACAAATTTAACAATAGATGGCGCTCTAGGCTAGTGTTTAACGGCAGGTGGCATTCTAGGATAGTTTTAAGTAGCAGATGGCACTCTAGGATAGTGTGCAATAGAAAACAGTGCTCTAGGCTAGTTTTTAACAGCAGACGGCCCTCTGGGCTAGTTTTTTTTACAGCAGACGGTGCTCTAGGATATTTTTTTACAGCAGACGGTGCTCTAGGCTAGTGTTTACCAGTAGATAGCATTCTAGGCTAGTTTTTACAAACAGACGTCGCTCTAAGCTAGTTTTTTTTAACAGCAGACAGCGGTCTAGGCTAGTTTTTAACAGGAGATGGTGCTCTAGGTTGGTTTTTACCAGCAAAAAGTGCTCTAGGCTAGTTTTTACCAGCAGACGGCGTTCTAGGCTAGTTATTAACAGCAGATGGTGCTCTAGGATAGTTTTAAGCAGCAGATGGCGCTCTAGGATAGTGTGTAATAGCAAACAGTGTTCTAGGCTAGTTTTTAACAGCAGAGGGCGCTCTAGGCTAGTTTTTTTAGCAGCAGACGGTGCTCTAGGCTAATGTTTAACAGTAGACAGTGTTCTAGGTTAGTTTTACAAGCAGACATCGCTCCAAGCTAATTTTTTTTTACAGCAGATGGTACTCTAGACTAGTTTTTACCAGCAGACGGTGCTCTAGGCTAGTTTTTACCAGCAGACGGGTCTCTAGGCTAGTTTTTAACAGCAGACAGCAGTCTAGGCTAGTGTTTAACAGCAGACGGTGCTCTAAGCTAGTTTTTACCAGCAGACGGCGCTCTAGGCTAGTTTTTACACCAAATGGTGCTCTAGGCTAGTTTTTACCAGCAGACGGCGCTCTAGGCTAGTTTTTAACAGCAGACAGCGCTCTAGGCTAGTTTTTAACAGCAGACAGCACTCTAGGCTAGTTTTTAACAGCAGACAGCAGTCTAGGCTAGTGTTTAACAGCAGACGGTGCTCTAAGCTAGTATTTACCAGCAGACGGCGCTCTAAGCTAGTTTTAACCAGCAGACAGCGCTCTAGGCTAGAGTTTAACAGCAGACGGTGCTCTAGGGTATTTCTGAAGTTTATTACCTTAATAGTGGGAGCAAAGGCAGAAGACACATATGTGCTGAGGCGAGAGGGCATGCTGAGCTTGGCCAGGTCTTTCTCCTCGTGTATGGCGCTGGCGATGGCCTGTTGGCACATCAGCTGCAGGCTGGAGACACGGTGCTCTACCCGCAGCACATACAGTGCTGGACCGCAGGCCAGAAACACACGCGAGTCCCGGTGGCCCCAGCACAGGGTACTGATCGGCCTCTGAACACAAGCAGAAACACAACGTGCATTCAAAAAAATCATCACTGCATGTTTTATCATCAAGATATCAAGTTTAATAGCCATTAAATATTGTTGTTTTTCATCCTGTATATTATTGCATATTTATGATAATCTGTAAAAAGTCAATTAAGATATTTGTTTTTAGCCCACACCCATACTATATGTCAATTTTACAATCATTAAACTGAAATTAATTAAAAATGTATTAAAAATTAAGTAAAATGAATTAAATTAAATGTAATTTTGAATACACAACAGTATAAGTATGTTTATTAGAAATATACATAACTGTGTAGAATGTAAGAATACAAAGAATATCAGGACTTTATTAACAATTAGCAATAATAATAATAACAACAACAATATAGAAATAAAGTGAACAACTCCTCAACCCCATCCATACATGGTATAATTGTCATAAATTTTGTCAAAACATCTCTCATATTGATGTTACATAATTAACATGGACATTTTTGATCTGCGAGAAACTTGAGAAATTTGATTGTGTGTGTTTATGAGCAAACATTCACCTGAGCAGGTGTTTCCAGTGAGTAAATGTGCTCGCCGCGAACATTGTAAAACTTCACAATGGCGTTTCGGGTGGCCTGTGTGGGGTCGGAGGTCACGAGTCTCTCCATCCCAGTAACAGCCAGCAGATCCCCTTGGGAAGACCACTGCACCACCACATCTGATGAACACACACACAAACACATTATTACTGTATAGAAAGATAATTTTAGGTTTAATGCCATATCAGTTTCTCTGGCTGTACTTAATGTGATGTCATTATGTATGCATTAATATTATACACAGCATTAATATGTCATTACGCCATGTTGCATAAAACATTTTATGAATATCACTTTTCTATAATAAAATGTTTATATATAATAAATAATACATATGATAAGATACAAATCTAAAATATTTTAAGATTTACTTTTGATACCAAAAAAATCTACCATTTAAGCTTTCATGTTTCAAAATATTTCCTTTAAAGACTCTGTAGATTAAAAAAATCCTTGTCTGCTAACATTAAAAATAAGTCATTCCAAAACTAAATGTTTAATAGTTCATATACATTTGTATATCTATTTGTAATTCCTTTTTATAGCAAATATCAACCTGTACATCATGTTCATATATATTTGCATATTCCTGATTATTAATAGCAACCTGCACACTATGTTCATCTATTTGTAAATATCTGATGCTACCTAATACGACTTGTATACTGTGTTCCTAGTACATCCATCTGTAAATATTACCCATATTTTTCTATAACACACACTTGTTTATTCTGCACTTGCTGCTATTGCACTCCTGGTTAGACCTAAACTGCATTTGCATGTTTAATGACAATAAAATTGAACGCAATCTAATTTAAAACAGTTTTAAAGTGGAGGAAAAAATAAGTTTGCCATCAGTAAAATATATATTTCAGCTTTAAATATCAGCATGCTGATTTGTTTAGCTCAATAATGTTTCCCTGAATCTCCAGCAATCTAATAACACGGGCTCATTAATACAGGAGAACTCATCAGCAAGTCAACTGGTGTTGTTCGGTCATGTGACCTGTGCACAAATCTAGAAATGCAGCACAATCTGCTAACATTTCCATCGGTTTCGAGCTACGAATAGTTAGATTAATATGATCACAAACTGTAAATTGTGGACACTTGAGATCAATATTCTGCTGTTTTTCAGTCATCGAAAACCCTCATGTCCCTCTCAGAGCTACAATTGGCTGATGTTTACATTTATCTTGTGGATATTCATCAGATTTAGTTATTGGTGTTATAACATGAAAGCGTCTGCTTGGTTTGCTTACATAGGGAAAGTCTATTCGTTCCCTTCTGCTGTTTGTACTTTGACTTTGCATTTCAACTCATACTTAAAATTACACTTAACCTGCAAATCAGAACAGAAACTGTATAAAAAGCACACCAACGTACATACAGTTATAGTAGCGTAGATTGGAAATGCTCAGTGATGCTACCATTCAGCACAAATCCACACATTTCTGCTTTCTGGGTGATCTTTCTATGAGGGAATTCTGCAGAAGCACTGCCTAGATGCGTCTCTCAATATATATTATTACTGCACAACAATTATCCAGGCTTTTGGCTATAAAAGATAATTACTCAGCGCTTTAATTGAGATATATCCAGCTGCAGGCCCGCAGAACCACACACGTTTCAGGCACACACAATCCAGCACACACGTTCTAGGCAAACCATATATGGTTACGACAGAAGTTAATGTTATTAACGTCTTCTCGGGCATCGTCACCAATATATTTTTATATATATTGTTGATAAATATTGTACACAATAAACATTACTGTTTCACAAATATTGCGATCGAGGCGGGGAAATGGTGAACATTGTTTCTGATCGCTATATATTCAATATAATAGACTAAATAGTTTTCTACCCGTCATCATAGATGATCAGTCATTATTATATGACAGAGTCAATATAGCAGATACTCGTTTGCTGGCCTTGCTGAACTATCTAATTTGGACAGTTTTAATTTATATAATGGATGAAGTAAATAATAGCAAGTTAATATGCATAGGCAATAACATCTTTATATGTAATAAAAAATCTTTTTACATTTAATAAATGTGAACACTATATTTTACTCAAGCGATTTAATAGTATTTATTTGCTTAATTTTCTAATAACTTTTTTTATTAATGATTTCCCACATTAAATACTATAGTAATTTATAGTAAGTAATATATTGTTTCTAAACCATAAAGTACTGGTAATTTGTGGTAATTATAGTTGCAACAAATTTAGCAATACAAACAAATTAACTATTAATAATGAATTAAAATAAATTATATATATATTACTAACAGTTGCTACAGTTTAGTAAAAGATAGTAGTTTAAATCAGTTTATAACTATATTAATTTTAAATTATTATCTATAGTAATTCATTTATAATGTGACTCTTTAATGTGACTTTTTTAAATATATTTTACAACAAAACGATTTTAACCAAGTATGACAACATTAAGATCCTGAATTAGTTTATTACACTTAATACAGTTAGACGGTCTGTTATGTTTTTTTTGTGTATGTGGATACGTGAATAAAGTCTTAAGTGTTTAACCAATTATTTTTATTTACATAATTTGAGTTCAGAAACTGTAGCGATGTTAAAATGATCTTTACAATAATGAAATAATGACTGAAATGGGTAACCATAAACTGTTGACAGTCTAATGAATGGCAATCGTAGCACGGGCGTTCTCGATCGCCGTACTTGTGAAATACACTAGGTGGCGATAACGTTCCTAAGGAGTTAGTTAGTTACCATATATGGCTTGCCTAGAACGTGTGTGCTGGATTGTGTGTGCCTGAAACGTGTGTGCTGCGGGCCTGCAGCTGGATATTATTGCTTTAACTGGCGGTCAGCAGGAGATGTTAATGTTTCGTCCAGCAGGGGGCGTTTCACTAAAACTATCAATATTCTGCTCTGGTCTTGTCAAGGAGCAAAATAATAGTCAAGTGCAGAATAAAGTAATTTCCTGACTGCGATTATTTAAATTAGCACGTTAGCAAATTTAAAGCATTAAAACCAACCTTTCAGGCCCGTGCGTATCAGCAGAGGTGAAAGGTCATCATAGTTACTCATCAAACTGATGTCTCCAGAGGTGAAGCAGACGGTCAGCAGCGGCTTCAGGCTGTGCACTGCAACAACAACACACAATTATTATGTGTGTGTGTGTGTGTGTATTTTTTTATATAGTGCATGTATTGTGTATGGCCATACACCTAAAGCGCTTCACAATCATGAGGGGGGTCTCTCCACACCACCACCAGTGTGTAGCATCCACTTGGATGATGCGACGGCAGCCACAGGACAACAGCGCCAGTGCTTTACCACACACCAGCTATAGGTGGAGTGGAGAGACAGTGATAGAGCCAATTCGGTGGATGGGGATGATTAGGAGGCCATGATGGGTAAGGGCTGATGGAGGGAGTTTGGCCGGGACACCGGGATTATTAGCACTCACAGATTATTCTGCTTGTTTTAAGGAAAAACTCACTTCATTTTCACTCATTATTTCTGAAAATAAGACAATATGCTTTGCTTGTCTGGAAAATGCTTCTTGATTTAAGAATGTTTAGATATTTGGACTAGAAACAAGACAAAAACTCTTTCAGTTTTTGCAGTGCACTGTGGGTTAGGGCGATCACTGCATGCAGAAGTGTAGTAGCGGAGTGTAGTGATTGTAGTGTAGTAATGGAGTGTTTACCCTGCGGAGGCGTGCTGTCGTCTGAATCAGAGTCGCTCTCGCTGCTGTCCTCCACCAGGAAGTTGGGATAGTTCCAGGCCATGCTGGCGATGCCCTCAGCCTCGTGGAGCAGAATATGAGCCAACATGCGGCCGTGGCAGTCCATCACGATCACCTGCCCATCTGCAGTGCCAAACAACACCTGAGGGGGCACACACAGACACACACACACACACACTTGTTCAACTTTTCTTTCTTTATTGATCAGTAGAACAGAAATCTGACCATTAAATGAAGTCCAGAACTGAGCACAAAACAAACAACACCATTTTGGATAAAAATTATCCTCATCTCATGTGTCTGGCCAAAGAGCTCCTCAGAGTGTGTGTAAAGTCACCTGCTGGTCGTCGGGCGTCCAGATGCCGCAGGTGATCTGACTCTCCAGGTTGATCTCGGAGGACCAATGGCGCTGACCGCTCACCGAACCCACCAACACAAAACCATCACGGTACGAGATCAGAGCCTGCGTCCCGTCATGAGACCAGGTGAAGTCGCTCACCTGTGCAGAAACAAACACACACACATACTTAAAGCCCGCTCACAACAAACACGATAACTATTAAGTACTGCTGGGCAAAGACTAATGATGATTAGTCGCACCCAAAATAAAAGTGTGTTTTGACACAATACACAGTGGAGCATCCCATTTTGAAAATGAATATAGGTAATATATCTCAATCATTTGAACAAAACAGATTTATTAAACAAATATGTTCATTAAAATTATATTTCCGTCACCTTTATACAGGGAGTGCAGAATTATTAGGCAAGTTGTATTTTTGAGGATTAATTTTATTATTGAACAGCAACCATGTTCTCAATGAACCCAAAAAACTCATTAATATCAAAGCTGAATATTTCTGGAAGTAGTTTTTAGTTTGTTTTTAGTTTGAGCTATTTTAGGAGGATATCTGTGTGTGCAGGTGACTATTACTGTGCAGAATTATTAGGCAACTTAACAAAACACAAATATATCCCCATTTCAATGATTTATTTTCACCAGTGAAACCAATATAACATCTCAACATTCACAAATATACATTTCTGACATTCAAAAACAAAACAAAAACAAATCAGTGACCAATATAGCCACCTTTCTTTGCAAGGACACTCAAAAGCCTGCCATCCATGGATTCTGTCAGTGTTTTGATCTGTTCACCATCAACATTGCGTGCAGCAGCAACCACAGTCTCCCAGACACTGTTCAGAGAGCTGTACTGTTTTCCCTCCTTGTAAATCTCACATTTGATGATGGACCACAGGTTCTCTATGGGGTTCAGATCACGTGAACAAGGAGGCCATGTCATTAGTTTTTCTTCTTTTAGACGCTTTCTTGCCAGCCACGCTGTGGAGTACTTGGACGCGTGTGATGGAGCATTGTCCTGCATGAAAATCATGTTTTTCTTGAAGGATGCAGACTTCTTCCTGTACCACTGCTTGAAGGTGTCTTCCAGAAACTGGCAGTAGGACTGGGAGTTGAGCTTGACTCCATCCTCAACCCGAAAAGGCCCCACAAGCTCATCTTTGATGATACCAGCCCAAACCAGTACTCCACGTCCACCTTGCTGGCGTCTGAGTCGGACTGGAGCTCTCTGCCCTTTACCGATCCAGCCACGGGCCCATCAAGACTCACTCTCATTTCATCAGTCCATAAAACCTTAGAAAAATCAGTCTTGAGATATTTCTTGGCCCAGTCTTGACGTTTCAGCTTGTGTGTCTTGTTCAGTGGTGGTGGTTTTTCAGCCTTTCTTACCTTGGCCATGTCTCTGAGTATTGCACACCTTGTGCTTTTGGCCACTCCAGTGATGTTGCAGCTCTGAAATATGGCAAAACTGGTGGCAAGTGGCATCTTGGCAGCTGCACGCTCGACTTTTCTCAGTTCATGGTCAGTTTATTTTGCGCCTTGGTTTTTCCAGACGCTTCTTGTGACCCTGTTGACTATTTTGAATGAAACGCTTGATTGTTGGATGATCACGCTTCAGAAGCTTGGCAATTTTAAGAGTGCTGCATCCCTCTGCAAGATATCTCACTATTTTTGACTTTTCGGAGCCTGTCAAGTCCTTCTTTTGACCCATTTTGCCAAAGGAAAGGAAGTTGCCTAATAATTATGCACACCTGATATAGGGTGTTGATGTCATTAGACCACACCCCTTCTCATTACAGAGATGCACATCACCTAATATGCTTAATTGGTAGTAGGCTTTCGAGCCTATACAGCTTGGAGTAAGACAACATGCATAAAGAGGATGATGTGCTCAAAATACTCATTTGCCTAATAATTCTGCACTGCCTGTAGATATAATACATATATACATAATTGACTATAATAAATCATAAACTACAGCTCTTTTAAACATTTTTATAGAATTTTTTTCCTGAGATATAAATTTGGGCTACTAATTTTTGAACCATTATTGTAAGTTATTTTGTTAGATCAGCTCCAGATTTGGCTTCAGTACGGACTAATCTAATGTATATGCACAAATATACCATACCTAAATTCAATTTATACCTAAAAACTCTAAAATTGTATTTGGATTAACAGAGTAAAAAAATAAATGATAAATAAATAAATAAAAATCACTTCAAGAGCATGCACTGAATAAAATGCACTGAGTGGCTCACCTGAGCTCCGCGATCATTAACCAGCTCCACCGACCAGCGTCCCTCATACTGAATCCAGACGAAGATCCCACCGTCAGTATCGCAGGTCGCCAGCTTCTGGAAGGGCTCGTTCCAGCGCACCAGCACCACCTGCAGGACAAACATCACACACACCATCATTAATGTGCTATAAACAAATATTCACTCATAAATATAATATATCGTGTAGGCTTCTCTCAGAATCACATTTAATTGTTGCAATCTTTTATAAGGTATTATCACAATATTAACCTAAAAAAGGGTTATTTTAACAGGTATAATAACAGAAAAATACTTTGGGTATTGCTTTATTGTATATAGGGCTGGGCGATTTGGCAAAAAAAAAAAAAAAATCTAGATTTTTTCATAAAGTTTGACCGATTCACGATTTCGATTTTTTTTTTTTATTATTTTTTTAATTTATTATTTTTTTTACTGTGTAACTACCTTACCAGCTTACCTTGTTCATTTAAATTTAAATAAATGCTGAAACTAGTTTTTTTCATGCTCACTTGTAAAAGAAAAGCAACCGTGTGACTAAACGCGGTTATGGCACTCTCTCATAGGGATGCTAAACAGAGCTACAATAGAAGTCACAGCACCCGTATTTATGTAGAGGTCATATGTTGTGCAGCTTTGGGCAAATTTTATTTGGAGAGAAAATGACCAAAATGTAACTTGAAGATTAAAAAGGATTGGAGGGGAAATAAATATTTCAAATCTCTGTACATAACAGAAAAATAAACAATGATAATGCAACAATAGTTTATCTGTATTAGTGGCATGGCAGAAATATATATTTAGACAGGCCTTGTCAAAGTGAGCGGGCACTTTCACTAATAAAAAATATAGCACTTAAATTATTTCATAACAATCAATAAAATAACAGCGGTTTTATATCAAAAGTTGGTAATGATATAAAATATACTACATTTTGATGGTAAAATATAACCATTTAAACGATTTCAGTATTCAAACATTAAATAACGAATGCATCAAGTTAAATATAAAAAAACGAATGAAACAACACACAGCATATCAGGATATAAAGGACTATATTTAGCAGAATGCTGCTCTTTTTATCTTTGTAATTTTATAGTTTTATTTTTGTTATTTGAATTATTTTTTGTCTTCATAAATAACTAACGAGCTATAGACAAATATCTGCTTGACGTTTTAGAAAATATTTGTGCGTAGCTACACCACCCAGTATATATTAAAGATTACCGTATCTATCTATATTTAAATGTCTATGTCTATGTGAGTGCAGGCCGCCGGGGGAGACAGGAGGGGGGACAAGCGTGCTCTGGCCCGGTTCAAGGCAACTGTACATAGTGTGAGTACGGCCTAAAAGCGATCTAGAAAGTCAAGTTGGTTGCCCACAACTCCGCCTGTCGAGCCTCCTCTCCTCGCGCGCCCGTCTCGCAGCTCGCGCGGGAGAGACAAACGGCTGCGGGGACGCGAACAACAGCACGATGCGCGTGGAAACATTAGCGAAGCTGGCTGGCTGGCTGGCTGACTGCGGTTGCCCTGGCAGCGGGGCTGTTGTTGCTCTAGCGGGAAAATGTCCCGGTGTTCCCAATGGCCAGTCCGCCCTGGCGCGCTTCCGCTAAACCAGATGTGGCAGCTCATCAACAGAGCCGCGACGTCAACACACAGAATCAGCACAATTCAGCACCGTTGTCTAACAGTTTAGAACGGTTTGGCATGACAGTGGAAAAGCGGCTTTAATATTTTTATTAAAAATAAATAAATTTTAAAAAAAAAAAAAAAAAAATAAAAAAATAAAAAAAAAAAAAAAAAAAAAAAAAATCGCGATTTCTCGATTTTATAAAAAATAAAATAGTCTTAAAACGTAAATTCGAATTAATCGAAAAAAAAAAAAAATATTCGCCCAGCCCCAATCGTATATACATGTTTAAAGTGAACACGTTTCAACCAAATTAATTTGCAAGACTTATTAGTAAAAATTCTGAATTTAAATACTGAAATTTTATTTTATTAGATTTATTAAGAGCATATAGATATATTAAGAACATTTAATACAATATTAACAACTATGATTTTATCCCATTATTAGGCATCAACTAAACAATAAACGGTCCCCTATGACGACTGTAAAATATTCAAGACAGAAGAGTCAGAATTCTCAGAATATGCATTTAAGATTTGAATCTTTTTCAGCAACTTGTAAATGATTCATTTGAATCAATTCAGTTCTTGAAATTTGTGAACCCCTGCATCCCCCCGCCCCCTTCCATAAACCAGCTCTGCTGTGATTGGTCATCTAGGCCAAGTCTGTTTTGATTGGTCTATTCTGTGTCGGAAACTAAATGGACATTTCAGAGCGTTCAAATATGGATGGGAATTATGCAAATGAGTTACTTTAATCATGCTGATGTACACTGTAAATAATTTCCATAAATCAGCAGTTTTCTGTATTTCTGTAGTTATAATGATTTTGAGTTGCATTATGGGATCTTGATCTTTCTTCTACACGTAAAAGTGTGTAAGAGTGACTTTACTGAATGTGTAATAGTGTGCAGTGCTATATAGTGTGTGTTGGTGTTGTATATTACACTACAGAAACCTTGTAATAAACTGCAGCACATTTTCTGTTCTTTTACACACTTATTTCTCTACATATTACTTCTTACACATTTATATTATTATTTTAAAACTACTAAAATGTCACTAAAAGTCACTTTGTTAAACTGTAGAGTTGAATAATCAACATCAGAAGTGGACAGAGACGAGATCGACAATTCACCACCACAAACAAACACAACACACACTAAATATGGAAACGGTTCATTACAGATATTGTTTACAGTGTGCTGAGGACACTGAGCTGGCCTGACCTGACTGTTGTGCATGCATTTACTTTATTTATTTAAAAAAGAAAAGTTATGTTGAAAATGTGCACATATACAACTAGAGTTTGCTTGTTTTCACACATTATTTAAAATCTATCGCTAAGAAACAACTAAATTAGCATGTTTATTTTTTTGATGGTGCAAGTAAAAAATCTTTTCCATTAGAAAAAACCCTTTGCGTTTAGCTCCTGATATACATCTCAAATTTCATTCATAATGATCTTAAAAAGGTCTTAAATTTGACTTGATGAATCCCCTGATCTTTCTGAGTGCATGTACAGCATGTGTTTGAGTCAGGGCTGTCACGTTCTGCACATGGGTCTGGTAGTGAGTTAATAAAGCCGGTTTGTTTAGCACCTGCTGTAAGATCAACATTTAGACAAATCTTCAGGCTTATCCTGTTCTGACTCCTGATCCAGCAAACCGCTGCGTCACTGTCTGTCTGTCTGAGCTGATCTCTCTCTTTATATAGACACGTGTGTGTGTGTGTGTGTGTGTGTGTGTGTGTGTGTGTGTTCACTGCACATGCTCTGCTCAGCTGCGGAAGAGTGTGTTTAAGAGCAGCTCATGTGGGTTTTGGAAACATCTCTTGTTAGCAGTTTGTAGCGTGGCTGTCCTTCGATGTAAACAGTCTGTGAATTTGTTCATTAGAAAAGTGGTTAATTAACTTCTGATGTTAAAAATTCAACTGTACGGTTTAATAAAGTGACTTTTATTGACATTTTAGTCGTCTTTTAGAGAAATAAGTGTGTAAAATAGCAGACAACACCAACAGCAACCCAGACAATATAGCGCTGCACACTAATACACATGTGCAGAAAACACACTTATACACACTTTCCAACATTTAAGTTGTTGGAGGAAAGATCAAGATCCCATAATGCAATTCAAAACCAGAAATGGAGGAAAAATAAAAACATGAATCACAAAATAAACTGCTCATTTACAGATATTTTTACAGTGCAGGTAGCTAAAAAACACAACTTTTAGCAAAGGTTTTGGTAAGGAAGATAATTAAACCATATTGGTGAACAGAGTTAATGAATTAAACTTTAGATAAAGGTGTTATTGAGCTGGATTGTTGGTGATTGTATTGGTGTTGGCCTGATTGGAAAGCTTTACATGGACAGAGGAAAATAAAATTAACTTAAAATGATTGAAGACCTACAACACAACATTTCAGTGCACTTTAAAGCCTAAAATTGTAGCCCCCTTTGTTTTTAGAAGGAAACTATAACTATATAATTGCAGGTTAACTATGTTTATATACAGGGAGTGCAGAATTATTAGGCAAGTTGTATTTTTGAGGATTAATTTTATTATTGAACAGCAACCATGTTCTCAATGAACCCAAAAAACTCCTTAATATCAAAGCTGAATATTTGTGGAAGTAGTTTTAAGTTTGTTTTTAGTTTGAGCTATTTTAGGAGGATATCTGTGTGTTCAGGTGACTATTACTGTGCAGAATTATTAGACAACTTAACAAAAAACAAATATATACCCATTTCAATGATTTATTTTCACCAGTGAAACCAATATAACATCTCAACATTCACAAATATACATTTCTGACATTCAAAAACAAAACAAAAACAAATCAGTGAGCAATATAGCCACCTTTCTTTGCAAGGACACTCAAAAGCCTGCCATCCATGGATTCTGTCAGTGTTTTGATCTGTTCACCATCAACATTGCGTGCAGCAGCAACCACAGCCTCCCAGACACTGTTCAGAGAGGTGTACTGTTTTCCCTCCTTGTAAATCTCACATTTGATGATGGACCACAGGTTCTCTATGGGGTTCAGGTCAGGTGAACAAGGAGGCCATGTCATTAGTTTTTCTTCTTTTAGACCCTTTCTTGCCAGCCACGCTGTGGAGTACTTGGACGCGTGTGATGGAGCATTGTCCTGCATGAAGATCATGTTTTTCTTGAAGGATGCAGACTTCTTCCTGAACCACTGCTTGAAGGTGTCTTCCAGAAACTGGCAGTAGGACTGGGAGTTGAGCTTGACTCCATCCTCAACCCGAAAAGGCCCCACAAGCTCATCTTTGATGATACCAGCCCAAACCAGTACTCCACCTCCACCTTGCTGGCGTCTGAGTCGGACTGGAGCTCTTTGCCCTTTACCGATCCAGCCACGGGCCCATCAAGACTCACTCTCACTTCATCAGTCCATAAAACCTTAGAAAAATCAGTCTTGAGATATTTCTTGGCCCAGTCTTGACGTTTCAGCTTGTGTGTCTTGTTCAGTGGTGGTGGTTTTTCAGCCTTTCTTACCTTGGCCATGTCTCTGAGTATTGCACACCTTGTGCTTTTGGGCACTCCAGTGATGTTGCAGCTCTGAAATATGGCAAAACTGGTGGCAAGTGGCATCTTGGCAGCTGCACGCTTGACTTTTCTCAGTTCATGGGCAGTTTATTTTGCGCCTTGGTTTTTCCAGACGCTTCTTGCGACCCTGTTGACTATTTTGAATGAAACGCTTGATTGTTCGATGATCACGCTTCAGAAGCTTGGCAATTTTAAGAGTGCTGCATCCCTCTGCAAGATATCTCACTATTTTTGACTTTTCGGAGCCTGTCAAGTCCTTCTTTTGACCCATTTTGCCAAAGGAAAGGAAGTTGCATAATAATTATGCACACCTGATATAGGGTGTTGATGTCATTAGACCACACCCCTTCTCATTACAGAGATGCACATCACCTAATATGCTTAATTGGTAGTAGGCTTTCGAGCCTATACAGCTTGGAGTAAGACAACATGCATAAAGAGGATGATGTGCTCAAAATACTCATTTGCCTAATAATTCTGCAGCCTGTATAATGTCTGCCCTATATACAACTCATTCACTTTTCTGATTTAGATTGTAATGCAATAATGCGCACCATTAGTAGGGGTGTAACGGATCACTGTTGATCCGTGATCCGTACGGATCACAACCCACGGTTCGGAACGCACGTGACCCGCGGATTAATACATTTTTTGAATTTGTTAATCCAACATCATAACAATAGCAGAGAGATCGCCTCCCGCATTATTCAAATCACGTATATGAAAGCATTCTGACTTCCCTGTAAGATATAATGATGACGGAAAAAGTTGTGTGTGGGACCTACCTAAATGCTTTCTTTGTCTATTAATTTAAGGTGTTTTCTGTCACTGCTTGTTTAGCCTGCTTTAATGCATTCAGTGTAAAGCTGCACAATTACACATTAAAAGATGAATGAGCGATCTCAGTTCAAACCCGCGAAACATGAACGATAAACGATAATGATTTGCATATGCTTATTAATCCTTCAAAGCGCTGCATTTAAATCTGCATCGAGATTCAGTTTTTACAGTTTTTTAGTTCGGTACTAACAATTAAATAACACAGAAGTGTTATAGTTCAGATATAAACACTGATGTTCATGGTAAAGATTAAACTGTTTAATGAAACACGACGCTGGTGAATGTTTGATGCTGGTGAAAGCAATTACATTGTGTAACCAACAGATGGCGACAAACAACCGTCAAAATGATGTCACTGAATAGATTTTCAAAAATAATCCACCTATAATGAAACATGAAGTTTAATGTGTGAATTGTTGAATCATTAATTAAAGATAAATATGATCTGTTGTAGATGTTAGATTTCTATATTTAGCATTATCAGCAACAGTCGCCAAGATCATATTTTGTATTGAATACTTTTCTTTTTTCAGCTGTTTTTTTCTTGGTTTTTATTTTCATTAAAATTTCAGGTTCTAAATTCTGTTTGTTAAAGCAATGCTTTTGCAGTAATATTTTTGCATAAATGGAAAGCAAATGACATTTGTCTCCTCACTTTTTTTCTGATCCGAAAAATGGTCCGATCCGTGACTCAAAAACCGTAGTGTGATCCGTTACACCCCTAACCATTAGTCAAGCTGCTTAAATACAATAATTATTGTGAAAAGTGCTATACAAATAAACTTTAAATAAATAGAAATGCCACACATAAAAGCTACATGTTTGATTAGTAACGTGCACTATGAAGCACTTCATTTAGACAACGTTAAAGGTCGTGTAAAGTGCTTACAAATGTGCATTTTTATTCGATGTTTGCCAGTCAGAGTGGTTGAGCTACAGCGCATCAAATAAACAGCCAATGAGAAGGGGGTGGGGCATGTCAGACACAAGAGAGAGCATTTGATTGGTTATGACTTGATGAGAAACTCAAGCATTAGGTGACGTGAATAACACATAAGCCGAAGTGACAAACTACAAGCTTGACATGTTTATCAGTTTTACATCTTCACTGTTTTGGAGACACTTGTTTATAATCATTACTAACATCTAAAACATTCATTCATTCATACCCTTCAATCTGCAACCCATCCTTGGGAAACACCCATACACTTCCATTCACACTCATACACTACGGCCAGTTTAGTTGATCAGTTCCCCTATAGCGCATGTGTTTGGACTGTGGGGGAAACCGGAGCACCTGCAGGAAACCCACAACAACACGGGGAGAACACGCAAACTCCACACAGAAACGCTAACTGACCCAGCCGAGGTTCGAACCAGCGACCTTCTTGCTGTGAGGCGAGAGGGCTACCCACTGTGCCACCGTGCTGCCCACATCTAAAACACTTTATTTTAATTTCATGGGACCTTTAAAGGGGATTTTTGATATTTTGTTTTATATCAGATATCTCGACCAAACACTGTCTGAATAAACCACACATCAGTGGAAAGCTCATTCATCCAGCACTGGGATTATGTATAAATCTCAGTTTCAAAACACTTCTCACAATAAATGACAGGCATGAAGACCTGTTAACAGTCTGAATGAAGAACAGATGCTCTCTCATCCTCAGACGTGACCCATAATCCCGTTACATAAAGCGGGTTTAACTTCTCAGAGGAGAGATCAATGAAAACCAGCTCCACTCCTCACTGCTAAAGGAGTCTATACGCTGAATTCTGTCCAAACATCTACAAACTCCTTAATCACGAAGCATTTACTAGACAAGTAAAACAATATAGTCTTGTTTTCAGAAATAATGAGTCAAATTGAGGTCAGTTTTTCATTAAAACAAGCACAATAATCTGACAATGGGGGAAGCAACTACTAAAAAACAAGATTATTTTACTTTTATTATTATTATTATTATTATTATTTAAATATGATTATTTACCTATGATTATTTTGCTTTTTGTTTGCGTACACACACTGTGCTCTAAATGTGCGCTGAGCTAAACCAGGTAACGCTTCTTTTCTCCCAAAACCATATTTTTAGCAGCAATTGGTCTTACTTGACTGTGTGTGTGAGTGAGAGAGAGAGAGAGAGAGAGAGTGAGAGAGAGAGAATGAAAGTTGCTCGGCGGTTGCTAAGGCGTTGCTAGGGTGTTCCAGGTAGTTATTAAGGTGTTGTTAGGATATTCTGAGTGGTTGCTAGTCGACCACTGAGCGGTTGTTAAGGCATTGCTAGACGGTTGCTAGGTTGTTCTGAGTGGTTGCTAGGGTGTTGTAGGTGGTCGCTAGGGTGTTGCTAGGGTGCTCTAGGTCGTCGCTAAGGTGTTGCTAGGCAGTTGCTAGGGTGTTCTGTGTGGTTGCTAAGGTGTTGCTAGGGTGCTCTAGGTGGTCGCTAAGGTGTTGCTAGGCGGTTGCTAGGGTGTTCTGAGTGGTTGCTAAGGCATTGCTAAGGTGTTCTGAGTGGTTATGTCGTTGCAAAGTCATTGCTTGGTGGTTGCTAAGACGTTGCTAGGTGGTTGCTAGGGTGTTCTGAGTGGTTGCTAGGCAGTTGCTATGGTGTTCTGAGTGATTGCTAGGCAGTTGCTAAGGCATTGCTAGGAAGTTGCTAGGGTGTTTTGCGTGGTTGCAAATGCGTTGGTAGACAGTTGCTAAGATGTTCTGATTGGCTGCTAGGTGGTTGCTGAGGTGTTGCCAAGATGTTCTAGGTCGTTGCTAAGGTGTTGCTATGTGGGTGCTAGGTTTTGTATGTTTACTAGGCCGTGGCTAGGATCTGTGTGGTTGATAAGGTGTTGCTGGGCAGTTGCTAGGGTGTTCTGAGTGGTTACTAAGGCGTTGTTAGGTGGTTGCTATGGTGTTCTAAGTCAATTTTTAAGGTGTTGCTAGACCATTGCTAATGTGTTCTGAGTGGTTGCTAGGCGGTTGATAGGGTGTTCTAGGGGGTTAATAAGGTGTTGCTAGGCGGTTGCTAATGTGTTTTGAGTGGTTGCTAGGCAGTTGCTAACATAAATTACCATGTTTCTAGCATAAATTAGCATGTCGTTAGCATTGATTATAAATTAGCATGTCACTAGCATGTTGCTAGTATAAACTAGCATGCCGTTAGCATGAATTTAGTATGAATTAGCATGTTTGCTATATAATTAGCATGTTTGTTAATATGTTTCCAGTATGGATTCGTATATTGTTAGCATGAATTAGCATGCTGCTAGTATGTTTATAGTATGAATTTGCATGTTGCTAGTATGATTAGTATGTTTCTGGTATGGATCAGTATATTGTTGGTATGAAGTGGTTTGTTGTTAGTATGTCCAATGTAAAGTCACAGGCAGTTTTTTTTAACAATGGAAGTCTATTGGACAGTTGCTAGGGTGGCGTAAGTGGTTGCTAGGGTGTGGCTAGTAAGTTACAAGGTCATCAGTGATTGGCAGATTGGCAGTCGGAGTTAAATGAGCCCAACCTTAAGTCTGACAGTCTGGCGGAAAGTTATGATTTTCTCAAGCCCCCATAAATATATTGAATAATATGATACATTATTTATTTTTTATTTAATTATAATATATATATTTATATTTATAATATATTTCCTTTTTTTTTTTTTTTTTACTACTGCTATCTATTGAGTGTACTGTTTTTTTTTATATATATATGTATGTTACTTTTTTATGTAAACTCTATAAATGCTAAATGCTTTGGCAATACATTTGTAACATTTGTCATGCCAATAAAGCAACTATTGAATTGAATTGAGAGAGAGAGAGAGAGAGAGAGATTAAGATTGTTAATTGTTAAATGTACAGTTTATTCTGATTTATTATCATTTTAATTTGTTTTTTTTTACCACTACTGCTGCTTATGGTGTTTTTTTAAATATACATGTCTGTTCTTCTTAATGTAAACTTCATAAACGCTTTGGAAAATACATTTGTCATGCCAATAAGGCAATTATTGAATTGAACTGAATTGAGAAAGAGAGTGCTGAGTGTTTGAGTGTGTGTGTGATCATTCATGTGAGGTAGTGTAGCGAGTCAGTGTGTGTATGTGATTGTTCATGTGAGGTAGTGCAGTGAGTGTGTGTGAGTATGAGCAGCAGTATATGAGGCGCAGATGACGAGACACTTTAAAGATGCATTAAGGTTGAGAATCCCAGCAGATTACAGCTCATTTATTTTTATCCTCTATTTCTGCTCTCGTCATGTGTGATGGACACTCGCACAAGGAACACACTCAGGAAAATTAAAACGCAATGGGTTTTTGATTTTAATATAGCATTAAATGTGCAAATAGCAATTTGTAGAGAGATGATTATAATCAACTTTGTGTTTTTACATATACGGATATACTGGACGATACTGGAAAGAGCTGACATTGTGATATTTTGTTTTGCTCCGCTATATATTGCGATATGAATATAATCTTACCAATTTTTGATCTGAATGGCTCTAATTGGAAAGATTTCAAGATTTAGATAAACGGAGATGATCACGTCTTTTTCTATGCAGCGCAACTGCATAAATTATAATAAATTACAAGCAAAAATAAATAAACAAACAGAGCCTTATCATTTTCTGGGGAGTCTAACTGTATTGAAGTACAGGAATTGAATAAATCAAATGTAAAATAAGATGGTAAATAATTAAAAACATTCTAATATTTAATCAGGGCATGACGGTGGTGCAGAGGGTTTCACGATTGCCTCAAATCAAGAAGGTCACTGGTTTGAGTCCCGGCTGGGCCAGTTGGCATTTCTGTGGAGTTCGCATGTTCTCCCCGTGTTGGCGTAGGTTTCCTCTGGGTGCTGCAAACACATGCGCTATAGGGGAATTGATGAACTAATTTGGTTGTAGTGTATGTGTGTGAATGAGAGTGTATGGGTGTTTCCCAGTAGTGGGTTGCAGCTGGAAAGGCATCCACATGCTGGATATGTTAGCTGTTTATTCCGCTGTGGAGACCCCAGATTAATAAAGGGACTAAGCCAAAAGGAAAATTAATAAATGAATGAATATTTAATGATATCTTTATTTTTTAATCTTTAATAAATAATCTAATCCTGCGATGTGAAAAGTGAATATCGATGCTCAAACGTTATATTGTTCAGCCCTAAAATAGATTTTATAATCTATCTATCTATCTATCTATCTATCTATCTATCTATCTATCTATCTATCTATCTATCTATCTATCTATCTATCTATCTATCTATCTATCTATACACAGTTGAAACCAGAACTTTACATACACTCTAATAAAAGGAACATAACCATTTTTTTTTAAATGTCTGATGGTAAATCAGACTAAACGTTTACTATTTAACTAACTTTTTTACTATTTACTATTGTAAACTAAATCATTTACATCTGCTAAATGCCAGAATAATGAGAGAATTTTTATTAATTTCTAGACAGTCAGAAGTTTACACCCATTTCCTTGGTATTTTTTTTAGCTTTGCTTTTAAACTGTATAACTTTGCTCAGATGTTTTGGGTCTCCTTCCACAAGCTTCTCACAATAGTTTTGGCCCATTCCTCCTGACAGAATTGGTGTAACTGAGTCAGATTTGTAGGCTGTCTTGCTCGCACAATATATATATATATATATATATATATATATATATATATATATATATATATATATATATATATATATATATATATATATATATATAAATTCTAAAATGTTGATGCTTTGGCAAAAATCATCCGCTAAATGACTAAAATAAAATTAAAGATATTACTCAATAAACAACAAAAAAGTAAACATCGAACTTTAAAGATTGTGACTTTCTCATGATGCTGCTATTGATGTTTCTTTCTGCACCTCTGTATAATATTGTGCTCATATAAATCAGTGGTTCTCAAAATGGGGATCGGGACCCCCTGAAGGGGCGCTTGGTGATGTCCAAAAGTCAAATAAATTTTATTAAAACTATTAGAATTGCCATATTTTATCCATAACCCGAAGATTAAAACAGTAGTTAATAGTTACATTAAAAAAGCAACAACATGCAAATGAAAATTTATTTTCATATTATTTGTGTGTTTACGTTAGATTAACAACACGGCAATAGCATCAGCTGCAGCAGATTGATTTTATAGCACAAAGTTAAACTTTGACACCTTTATGGCAATCAAATACATTAAAAATAAATACAGGCCACAACTGAACATCAAGGAGGATCTCTGATTGGCGGACTCCAAAATTAAACCAAGAATAGACTTGTGCTGAAAACATTGTGTCCACCAGTCTCATTAGTTGAGGTTAATATTCAATTAAACAAATTAATAAATGACTATAAATATTATTTGATTGCTAGACTGCTGCACCTTTTGTGTCGTCAATATGCTCGTGTTTATATAGGCCTACTGCTGTGTGCACAACATTTGTATGTTTATAACCACCTCTAAGGAATATGGGGGTCGCGAGTCACTGGCATAGTTAACTTGGGGGTCACGGGCTGAGAAGTTTGAGAACCCCTAATATAAATAATAAAAAAGTATTACCATAAACAATGGGTTTTTTGGTGACACCATGAAATAAACAAAAGGGCATGATATGAAATGATGGACTTTTCTTTTTGTACAATTGCACAGCCCTAAATTTAATCAAATGACTTGCTAAAATGACATCAGCCATATTAAACACTTTGATTAGAGCTGAACAATACATGGTTTGATCATCAATACTGCAAAGTGTGCATCTCATCGCAAGATTAGATTATTCATTAAAGATTCAAAAATAAAGATATTCATTCAATCATTCATTTTCTTGTCGGCTTTGTCCCTTGCGGGGTCACCACAGTGGAATGAACCGCCAACTTATCCAGCACGATTTTACGCAGCGGATGCCCTTCCAGCCGCAACCCATCTCTGGGAACTTCCACACACACATTCACACTCATACACTACGGACAATTTAGCTTACCCAATTCACCTGTACTGCATGTGTTTGGACTGTGGGGGAAACCGGAGCACCCGGAGGAAACCCACGCAAACGCAGGGAGAACATGCAAACTCCACACAGAAACGCCAACTGACCCAGCCCAGCCGAGGTTCGAACCTGCGACCCAGCGACGTTCTTGCTGTGAGGCAACAGCACTACCTACTGCGCCACCCTAATATAAAGATATTATTAAATATTATATATGTTTTAGATTATTTACACAATGGTGACCATCTTATTTTACATTTGATTTGTTCAATTCCTGTACTTAAATACTGTTAGATTCTGGGGAAAACCATAAAGCACGGTTTATTTATGTATTATTGCATGTAGTTTATACAGATGCACTGCATAGATAAAGACTTGATCATCCCAGTCCATCTAAATTAATGAAATCTTTCTATCTATATCATCTGGTGACATTACATTCATATCACAACATATATATATTGCAGAAAAACAAAACATCACAATGTCAGATTTCTCCAATATCACACAGCCCTAATTGCGCACGCTTTCTGATGACCGTGAGTGCTAATCTGCAGTGAGTATTTAAAGCAGGAGTGTGAGATGATGATGATGATGATGATGCTGCAGTTAATGAGGGCGAGCGAGCAGCTCATTCTTCATCAGCTGACAGATCTCATTAACCACTGTCACCAGCGGGAAATTATACAGCTGCCAATGATGGATCTGTCCTGCGCTACCCACAATTCACCAGCTCCAGAACACAGCAGAGCATATCGTGTTCATTAACGCACTCATTTCAGCGCTGATTCTCAAACACAACATGCATTTCATCAGATTTAAATGGGTTTCAACCAGGGCTGCGCAATATATCGTGATATCGCACCGTGATCCTTCGCAATAGTCACATCTCAGGATATGCAATGCTGAGTTCGCATTGTAATTCATCATTTGCATGTGTTTTTGGGATCGTGTAAGGACTTTTAAAAGCATTCAGGGCTGTGCAATTAATCAAAATTTTGATAAAATGATTATGGCGATGCAGTGGCGCAGTAGGTAGTGCTGTCGCCTCACAGCAAGAAGGTCGCTGGTTCGACTCTCAGCTGGGTCAGTTCGCGTTTCTGTGTGGAGTTTGCATGTTCTCCCTGCGTTCGCGCGGGTTTCCTCTGGGTGCTCCGGTTTCCCCCACAGTCCAAACACATGCAGTACAGGTGAATTGGGTATGCTAAAATTGTCTGTAGTGTATGTGTGTGAATGAGTGTGCATGGATGTTTCCCAAAGATGGGTTGCGGCTGGAAGGGCATCCGCGGCGTAAAACATATGCCGGATAAGTTGGCAGTTCATTCCGCTGTGGCGACCCCGGATTAATAAAGGAACTAAGCCGAAAAGAAAATGAATGATAAAATGATTATCGCATCATATGATGCTCCCTTTCCAGTTGTACACATTGGTTGCTCTGCTTCTGTGTGTATGCACTCAGCCTCAGAGACGAGCAGAGCACACACATCTTAATGTGAATGCTTTAATGGTCAAATACATGCAAATTTGTGTCAAAACGCGGTGTTTAGTGATTATTCATATTAACCCTCATTTATGTAATAAACAAACGAGTTGAGAATCAAAAGACACGTGAAAGTGAAACCATAAAGCAGAACCGCACTGCTCTTAAAGTGACAGCGCGCAATATTACTGCTTTTAACAGTATTCAAACAACAACAGGAGAAAATCCCTCACGGCTCTTGACTGAAGGACTTTTGTAGCTGTAATTAAAGTGTTTTTCTTACAGTGAAGATGCTTAAAGCACAGTTTGTTTCCTATTTTTGTTCTATTGTATTTATTTTCTCTTTACTTATTTACAGGGAGGAAAATAACTGAATATATACAGATGAAGTCAGAATTTCATTTATATTTATCCCCCCAATTTCTATTTAAGGGAAAGAAGTTTTTTTTCCACACATTTCTAATCATAATAGTTTTAATAACTCATCTCTAATAACTGATTTCTTTTCTCTTTGCCATGATGACAGCACACAATATTAGACTAGATATTCTTCAAGACACTAGTGTTCAGCTTAAAGTGACATTTAAAGGCTTAACTAGGGTAATCAGGGTAAAGTTACGGTAATTAGGCAAGTCATTGTATAACAGTGGTTTGTTCTGGAGACAATCCAAAAATATATTGCTTAAGGGGGCTAATAATATTGACCTTAAAGTGGGTTTTAAAATATTAAAAACTGCTTTTATTCTAGCCGAAATAAAACAAATAAGACTTTCTCCAGAAGAAGAAATATTAGAGGAAATACTGTGAGAAATTCCTGAATCTGTTCAACATCATTTGGGAAATATTTATTTTTAAAAAAACTGACAGGAGGGTGAATAATTTTGGCTTCAACTGTATATCATTTTGAATAATCGTGATTACAATTATGACGATTTGTAATCCAGCCCATGCCTAATATGAATATAGTATTAAATTCAAGTTAAATTTATGTGCATAGTGCCGTTTTACAATAATGAAGGTTTCAGTGCAGCTTTACAAAAGGTGCACATTACTCATCACAACTAAAATAAGTTCAAGTTATGCTGAGTTCAGACTGCATGATTTTAGCCCTGATTTTGACTCGCAAAATCACAAAAAAAATCGAAATCACAGGCAAATCGGTGCTCGTTCACACGAGTGACAATCACACAGTTTGAACTATCAAGGACACAATCTGAGAGAATCGCCGATGAGTCGAGGACGCCCGTGAGATATTTGGCATGCTAAATATCTGGAGATGTCGGCGATTCAAGTCATGCCATGTGAAATGAGTTCTGATTGAAAATAACATCAGCGATCACCTACAGCCAATGAGAGAGCAGCATTCAATACTGGGTACCTGCAGGCCAGCGGGAGCTTGGGGGAGAAGTTAAAAGCGCTCCTTTTCAGTTTATTTGGACACAAGAAATTGAGGAAAAACTCCTGGAAATTTGGCAGGAGCACCGTGTGTTTGACGTGTCATCTGAGCAATATGCACAACCGGGTCGAAAAATAAAAAAGTTTAAGAGAAATTGCTCCCTTCAAAGCCAGGTGAGCAAAATAAGTGCATTTTCTACCCCACTAAAGGCGTCTTTCTCATTATGTAGTTAATAACAAGATATTTATTACGTGACCTCGCGTTGTTTTCATGTCTTCTCACGCGTGTTTGGTTGTGAAACGTAGTTTGGACAAACTTGTCGGCGATTCTTCCTATTGTAAAGTCATGCAGTGTGAACCACCCTGTCGCCGATACATCTTGCAGTGTAAACAAAGCAGCGACAAAACGCTAGCCCAGATAGTCATGCTGTGTGAAAACATCCGTGACACGACTACTTTGAAAATCATGCAGTCTGAACTCAATCAAATACGAGGTATTATAAGGGGCGGACTGGCCATAGGAAGCACCGGGACATTTTTCGGTGGCCTGACGGTCTATCTAGCCAGCCACCATGATTCTGGGTCATCCCCCACCACCCACTTTTCATAAACATCGCACAATGACAACTGTCCCAGTCCGCCCCTGGCTATTATATATACAGTACACATAGTCAACCTGTAGTTTTTCTGCATATAGGTGATGTCTATAGGCATGGGACAATAACGGTTTTCAAGGTAGACCGCGGTTTGGAAAAGTCAAGAGTTTTAAACCACCGTTCCTAAGGTATATGTAAGATTTTTTACTTACATTTGCTTTTTTTTATGTTTTAGGACAGGGGTATCTCCAGCAAAAAAAGATATCCAAAGATGAAATCAGTGTTTTTGAAACAAATGAAGACAGCAGAAGTCAAGGATAGCTTTGAATTATTTAGCCTGACATCCGTACTGCTCCAGAATATTGTAAATGTTTCTAAAAATTTCACAATCCCAATACCGTAAAGCCGTGATATTTATCATACCGTCAGAGTCTTATACCATGCCTAGATGTCTATGTGTACATGTTTAACGGCGTGTATTTGTGTATTAAGTAATAAGTAAGCGTCATCATCCACCCACCTCACTGTTGTGTCCCCTGAGGTTGAAGTTGATGCGCTGTGGAGTGTTTCTGTCCCTCCTGCAGTGGCTGGAGGTGAAGGTGACTCCCACCACTCCTCTTCCATTCCCCGTGGCCAGCCAGCCCTCCTCACAGTACCGCCGGCGGCACACCGGCTTCTCCTTCTGGCTGCGCGGCACACGGCCCTTCCAGGACAGGCACAGGATGTTGGAGTCACTGCACAGGACGGGCCCGTGCTCCACCGCCGCGAACATGCCTCCGCACACCAGCCAACGCAAATCCACACAGTCACCCGGCTCACCGGCAGGTCCTTGGGGTCCGGGTGAGAGCGGCTGTCAGTTCACAACCCCGTCCGCAGATCTGCATATAACTGTGACTAGCAGGGCACATAAGTCATGCTGACAGGCGTGAAGAGCAGCTGCAGATTATCTGTGGGAGGAAATCACCTGCGAAGAGCAAAGAGGCCAGAATATCCTGCTCACGGGAAACTTTCTCCGGCTTGGCGCTCGCGGGGTGATGACATCACTCCGAGGTCCCTGACGTCACTGACGGTGAAACGCGCCTCTCCGCGTGCTCATGGCAGGAGCGCGCGCGCGTGTCAGCTCCTCCAGCGCGGGAGCGCCGGCTCCGCCTGTGACGTCATCGCATCAGAGGAGCCTCCGGCCAATCAGCGTGGGAGATTCCTTTAGGAGGACAACGACAGGATATAAACACAATTAATGACGCTTAATTTGTTTACAGAGCAGAGCATTAACGCTTGACTCCTCCGGTGATCTTAAAACACACGTTCGGTTCCGACGAAGCGGAAAGTTTTCACAATAAACGATGCTCTAGTTTGAGGTTTCATCTCAGTGTTTTCAAACAAACATCCTTCACTAGTCAATCTGTTAGCAGTCATGAGACGAAGAATAAAGCTATAATAGCTCAACATGGTGTAAAACGGCTCAATATGGTAAACCATCAATAACCTGCGGTCTGTCATTCGGTGCTCTAGTTTGCGCGTGCACGTCATACACGTAATATTTACTATACTTTATCAGATTTACCACAAATTCAACAATAATAAAAAAAAAAATTACAGCAACATTTTGAGCATTAGATATAATTATCAATCAGAGATGTGCGATCCCGATGAACTGGATGAAACGAACTCCAGTCAGTGATTATTATCCTGTGCTTTGCTAATTTAACAGCTACAGCGCTAGATCAGATCTTAACATCTTTGATTAATCTGACTAATAATTATACACACATCAACACAAGCATCGGTTAGCATAGGAGAATCATCTCTCTGTGTGTGTGTTTCTGTGTGTGGCTTTTGTTAGCTCCGCTGCTACTCTTACTTCACGCGCTCTCTCTCCGTTTTTCCGCCATATAACCCGTTAACAGCGTGTGCTAGAATAACGGAACCGGTGTTCCGGTGAGACTGGAGCCCGATTGTGCCGGTCACGGTGTTTACCTGTGCCGGAGGGTGTCAGATGAGTGTGTTTTAGCGCTGCTGGCTCTGCTTCTGATGCTGCTGGGCCCCTGCGTTGGTCACGTGATCACCATATGATCACACTCACTGCCTGCCTGCATCTCGTTTACGCAACACGACTATAGACCATTTTGAGGGATGTAAACAAAAACAATGGTCCTAACGTATTTCCTGTTTTACATTTTTATTTTTTCATAGCTTCTGAGAATCCAAAAAGGTCCACATATTGATAATAGTGTTATGACGGCTGATTTAAAATCAAGTTATGATTGAATCGCCTCTTGTTACAGTTAGGAAACAGTTTAACGTTAAGCAGGAAATGTTCATGAGCCAATGACATGACCACATTGAAATGGTCTATAGAAAAATAAAGAAATACAACGGAAATAATAACATGCCAAACTAACACAACATAAGAAATGCAAATGTGAAGATAAGAATGCCTAACTAGCAAATCATCAAATATCCATAGGTAAAAATAAATAAATTAAATACACGAGTCAAAGTGAATAAATTAAAATATAATACGTTAATGCAATTTATTTAATATCATATTTTATAATAATTTAAAATAATAATTTAATAATAAGTTTCCACTCAGCATTTTAACTTTTCATTCATAAATGCACATTTTGGGATAAAAACCCCAATATTGTCACTTTTTTCTTATTGACTAGTTCCTATATTTTGTCTTTAATGCTTATAAAAACTTTAAAAGTCAAAATTTGCTATCAGTGTCTACATAACCTTATCTAACTGTCCCTCTGACATGTTTGTTTATTAGCTATATTTCCTTAATATTTAATCCGCTATTTTGTTCAAAGTTGTTGTGATCATATACTTGTTACCTGTTTTGACAAAATAACTCATTAAATAAATAAATAAATGCTTGTTGCGTCTCATTCCCTGCCAATAGGTGCGCTGTTTCTCTTATGCTTTGACGACACGTCCGGCTCAGTCGAGAAAGAAAACATGGCGGCCTCCATGTCGAATGTAAGAACCCTTCGCGTCCTGTCAAAGATCTTTCACGGACACTTCACAGCGGTAAAGCACCTGCTTTCACACCGTTCACCTGTCTCCAGATCTTTGTTTCTACATGAATATATAATTGTATCTTGCAGAATATGTTTAAACCTTATTCTTATCATGTATTTGTAGGCTACTGCAGTCCCGCATCACACAGCGTGTCCACGGTCAGTTTCACAACACGAACATTTTAATTCCTAATGTTTATTTTAGGGTTTTAAGCTTAATTCGGAGTATAGATTATAGATTATTTGTAACCTGAATGGGCGAAACTTCTGCTGTCATTGACCTCCAGCCATTTTACACGTACAAAAAACAGTCAGTTCCGCTGCAGAGCGAACATTTATTAATTATGATACTGCGTTTATAAATTATTACTAACATATCTGTCTATTTGTCCATCTGTCTGTCTATCCGTCTATCTATCTGTCCATCTGTCTGTCTATCCGTCAATCTATTCATATATCTATCTATCTATCTATCTATCTATCTATCTATCAGAAAACACCAGAATCCACAGCTCCAAATAGTAATAGATAGATAATAAGTATTATACAAAATGCCTATAGGGTGGTTACAAAACAGCCAGGGGTGATATAAAAGTTTAAATGAATTAAATTTAAGAAAGCTATGCAAGACTATGGCACCAATCAAAACAATATTGTCTTAACAAAAACATAAAATATAAAGGTTTAACAGACAAGACCTTGGATTTATACATTTAAAAACTTGACCAGAAATGTAAATAAACAGACATTGAAGTGGTAAAACTGCTTATGATGTGTTTGTGTGTGTAGGCTGGTCCACACAGCGTCCGTCTCCTCATCACCGTCTCCTGCTGTGAGTATCTGCATTAAACTCAACCGTAGATCATGTACTTCTGCAAAGCGTGACTCTGATGATTAAACTGCAGATCACGGAGAGCGAGGAGCCGGACGCGCTCTACCAGCGGCTCTCTGTGCAGGTCAAAGGTCACGATAGAGCTGTGCTCGACAGTTACGAGTTCTTCGCCACGCTGGCCGCCAAAGAGCTCGGCCTCAGCCTGGAGAAAGTGTGAGTCAACTTAACCACAATGATGATAATAATAAAGTGGCGTCTGAAGCCTGCTGCGCCATCAGCCAATCACTGCATTGCTTATTATGATTTGGAGGATGATAAATCTGTGCTACGCATCACTCATGAACACACACACAGATCTCAGATCAGTTCATCCAGATATTTTAATCTGACTGCCAAAGTTGTTTGAAGCTCCAGATTAGCCAGAGGTCAGTTATTAAGATTTAAAGCGAGGTATGAAGAGCGGATAGTGAAGCTGTGGTGTTCTGCTGTCCAGATTTGAGCCGCCCAAACACATCGATAAGCTGACGCTGCTGAAGTCTGTGCACATCTTCAAGAAGCACCGCGTGCAGTACGAGATGAGGACGCATTACAGGTGCATCCAGGTGCGCAGACACACAAACTTACACCACCCTATACTGTAGTTATCTAGATTTATAGATATATACTTACTGAGATTATCACTAACACAATACATGAAATATAAATATGTAATAATGTTTGTATGTGCATTAAGATAGATAACATGTGTTAATATACACAGAATGATTTGCCTGCCAATTTATTTATTTTTTGTTCTTCAAATATTTCTCAAATGATGTTGAACAGATTCAGGAATTGTTCACAGTATATCTCTAATATGTTTTCTTCAGGAGAAAGTCTTATTTGTTTTATTTCGGCTAGAATAAAAGCAGTTTGTAATTGTTTTTAACCCATTTTAAGGTCAATATTATTAGCCTCCTTCAGTGTGAGATTTAAGATACCACAAATACTTTGATGTCTTTGACAATTCAAATATGAGCTGGAAACACAGAGACAATTGGATCCACCCCACCAGGTGGGAATGTGGGAAAGCCAGCTCCTCTACTTTCCTTCATTTACATTTGAAACACCTCCCGAAACTCCCCTGTTCACTCACTACTTTTTTCACCCAACTCACACAGAATGGTCATCTCAAAGTATAAATGTTCTATATCAATGCAAGTGACTTTATCTATCATGTCTGATATCATTTGAAATGTCTTAGTGCGACTGGTACAATGGTCTCATTCCCTCAGAAATAGACATAATCAAAACAATAGATATATAACATCAGGTATCTTTTGAACCACTGCTAAGGGTGTGCCTTTACCTAGGGGGCCTTATTTCAAATGACCATTTGTTTCCTGTAGGCAGAAACTCCTCAGATTTAACATGTCACTAAATGCAAATCCTTTTGTTATTCAACACACCCCTTTCCTCGAGGAGGTTCTTGGTTTGACTACTTAAGGGAACGTTTTAAAATGTTCGGGGCGATTCTGTAATCAGATTAGCCCGTAGTGTGGAGCTCTCATGCTCCACGCTATGCATATTTTGATGTCAAGTATATTTGAATTAATACCCATAGATATATACATTAGATGTCGCCTACCCAACTGTTGTCTATTAAAAGGAACGCGTCAATAGAGCCACCATTTTAGTACAGGGTAGCGCTCGATTGAAATGAATGCAGGACCAAGGTGAAGTGGAGGACTGTGGCCATCCAAAGCCAGAGAAATACACATATATCTATGATCGGGAGTTTTACCCGGTGGTCAGTATGCAAATATTTTTTTTAATTACGAAATATTATAATTTTACATCACTTTTCTACATTGATGGATGTGACCGCACGGGCATTCCTGACAAAAGCAAGTGTTTGTGTGCATGGAACTGTATTATCCTCCTTCCCTGTTTAATTTGATCTAATCCATGTCCTGAAACACCCCCCCCCCCCCCCTCCTGCTTTCACTTCTCATTCTGACGGAGGGAGCGATTCATTTGTGAATTAATCTCCGTTATGAACGACTCGTTCACTTAGCCGACAATAATATAAGTTTCTGGCAGCGCAGCGTCTTCTTGTCATATTTCATAACATAGTTTGCTTATTTTATTCAACAAAACTAGCATAAGCTTAGAATTTAGTGCGAGTTGATGCTACTTTGCCTTATGGTGAATGCAGTAAGTGACTGTTTTATCATCAATAACATTACTTGTTAAGCACAAAAGTTCATAACACACAAAAAACGAAATCTTACCTATGAAATGTTCTGCCTTTGTGCTTTGTTTTCTTTGTTTGCTCGTTACTACAACGCAAACACAGCGCTAAAGTCCAGCATCTTCACATTGGCACACTGCCTTGACTAGTGCGGTTGAATGACGTTTGTCCTAGGAGCACTGTACCAATGTGGCGGCGCTATTGACGCATGCTCAGGGTCCCTATGTGTTATCTAGTGTATATATCTATGAATCATACCAATGTGTTAGTCGGAGCTCTAAGATCATCGTATAGCGTGCCACGCTGCTCCGTCTATCGTGTTTTAGTCCGTTACTAACCTGTACAGGGGTTTGCGGTGTTATGAACTTAACCGAATCTACTAGAGATAATAACATGAGATCTGTTTGAATAATTCAAAACATAACAATTTATTAGTCAGGTAACTGTGTATTATGTCAATTCATAAACAAACAGTACAAGACATCAATTTTAATTCATTCATTCATTTTCTTGTCGGCTTTGTCCCTTGCGGGGTCGCCACAGTGGAACGAACCACCAACTTATCCAGCACGATTTTACGCAGCGGATGCCCTTCCAGCCGCAACCCATCTCTGGGAATTTCCACACACACTCATTCACACTCATACACTACGGACAATTTAGCTTACCCAATTCACCTGTACTGCATGTGTTTGGACTGTGGGGGACATCAATTTATCAAAGATAAATCCAAGATTAAAAGATGCATACACTGTAAAAGGCCAATAATGGGTTTTCTATTTAGAACAACAAAGGATTGTTGAGACCAATCTAAATGTGGGTAGGCCTTCATCTACAAACTTATAATACTATTTAAATCATATGGTGATTATTCAAAGTTACTAATAGTTTAAGTAAATTGGTCTGCTTGATTCTATAGTAGTGATCATGGTATGATTGAACAGTTTTGTTTAGATTTAGTAGATTTATGGGGACCACACAACAAATATTCTAATCTGAGTAAGTAAGGTTCTGCCTTTTTAGAATAGTGGTTAATCGCCTCTGTTTAATGACCAAGACTGACACGTTTGTGTTTAAGAGACTGTATACTCGGCCGGTACAAGACTCAGGATGTTATAGGAACCCGAATGAACAAGAATAACATACAATAACAAATCGAAGAGAATATTCAATCATAACCTAAAGTAAAATTAAAAGAAACTAAATAATCTTATCAATGTTTTATAATTGGAGTCAGATAAAACGAGGATAAATATATTAATACTCTAAACCACCTCATACTAAAGTTGGAGTCAGATATGAGTTAAAGATAAAGTAAATCATCATTGTGCACTGAAAAGACCGAACAGGCGATAAACCTTCGTCCACCACATACCTGTCAACACTCCCGCTTTTCCCGGGAGTCTCCCCGTATTTCAGACCCGTCTCCCGGTAAACTCCCGGAATTCCTGCGCCCCCCCACTCCTTAGCATTTTGGTACAGTCCGGGGCTCCCTCCTACAGTTCGCGCGCCCCCATCTCCCCAAACCTCTCACCCCTCACGCTCCCCGCTCTTCAGTTTGCGCCAGTGTTGCCAACTTAGCGACAAATTTTCAAAAAAGCGACTAGCGACAAATCTAGCGACTTTTTTGTGTGTTACTGGCGATTTTTATAGACTGTCGTTTGTCCATTACTGTACCGTCCCTACTCTTCTCAACAAACTGCGGGTGACGCCGCCGGCCCCTCCCCTGCAGCCTGAGAGCAGAGCACCTCTCTGCCTACCGACGGCAAATGATTTAGAACAGGTGGCAGTGTGAAGGTATTTCCCTTGTACAGTCAACCCGATCTGCTTCTCCTTTATTTTAACAATTTAATTTGACCGTTTATTCTTGTTGCACAAACAGAGATGTTTTATGTTTGAGTATATTACGTCTGAGAGATTACTGCAGTTCAAACAGCAATAAATTTAGTTAAATTGACAAGCTTACATAAAGCGTAGTGCGAATATAAAATACCCCATTTATTTACCATAGGCTGTTAAACAAACAGAAATGGTAGAACGCGATGACGTCAGTAATATGCAAATTAGTGTATGACGTAATCATACGTGGGGGGGGTCTCCCGGAATTTACAAACCAAATGTTGGCAGGTATGGTCCATTGGACTAACTGGCTGGACCTTACATCAGCAATATTAGTTTTGGATTGTCTCCAGAACAAACCACTGTTATACAATGACTTGCCTAATTACCCTAACTTCACCCTAATGAAGCCTTTAAATGTCACTTTAAGCTGAATACTAGTGTCTTGAAGAATATCTAGTCTAATATTATGTGCTGTCATCATGGTGAGGAGAAATCAGTGATTAGAGATGAGTTATTAAAACTAACTTTGATCATGATCAGAAACGTTGGAAAAATCTGTTAAACAGAAACTGTGGACAAAACAGTTTAATTTAAACTTCTAGCTGTATATATTGTTATATTATATAAGCCACTGGGTAATTAACTATTAACAGTTTATTTTAGTAATAAATAAATAGGTTTGTCATACTTCAAACGAAATGTACACCAAAATTCTCCTCTTTTATTTCAGATCTCCAGAATAACCGGCTCGAGCGCTCGCGTTTATCTGGAGTATATTCAGCGTAATCTGCCTGAAGGCGTTGCTATGGAGGTCACAAAGGTAACAACATCACAAATAAACCTGCGACTGCATGGATACAGTTGCCATGTGAACAGACATTAGAACGCAGACTGGAGTTGATGGAGCTTATAAAGTGTGTTTGCTGTACTCTAACGCTCGCTCGCTCTGTGTGTTATTCTGCATAGACTGCCATCGAGAAAATCCCAGAACACATCCAGAAACCCCTGTGGGACGACAACAAACCAGAGGCGTCCGGATAATGAGGATTTAGCTCAATATGAACTCAATAAACGCCTGTGAATATTGTGCATTAAGGAGAAATAATACGTCCTCATGAAACCAGATTTCAATATAACCTATGACTGTATTAGGTGTGTGTGCATTTACACCATAAAACATGTGCATTGGTATATATAATGGTTTATTGCTTTCTTTATAAAATATCTGTGTTTATATAGTTACAGCGGGAGAATAACAGTATTAATGTCGCACAGCCTTTCAAAACATGAACAAATGCAGTTTGGATAGCTTTAAAATATCTTTAAATGTAGTTAATTTTACATTATTAATACCTACATCCTCTTTTAACCATTTACTGTGATAGAATTAATATACCATCAATTAATATACAAACAATATCTACAGGCAGTGCAGAATTATCTCCATTGATGATGCCTTTTTATAGTTGTGGTGTGCACGCTTAACTCTGAGTTGGTCTACTCAAAGTTGATTGACTCAACCCAGATCAGCTATTCTGAAACCGAAAACTCTGAGTTTTTAATCTCTCGCTAAATCAACTCAGAGTTCAAGTTTAAACTCCGAGTTGGTTGAACCTCCTTACTGAAACAGGCCCCAGTTCTGGCCAAAGATCAATAATTGACAATCAAGATTGTGTTGACATAATTTCTGTATTTTATATATATATATGCATTATGTATACGTGATGCACAGACATGCATAGAAACAAAACTATTTTGATACACCGGTATTTAAATTTATATATAACTTGCATCATATACACATTTTATATCTAACTATAAACATTTTCTCAAATATACACATGTGTGTGTGTAATTATATATACATAATAAATACACGCTTACAAAACAACCTTTGGTAACACTTTAAAATTATGTATTAACTCACATCAAGTATGAATAATCTAGTAAAGTATTTATTAATCATAGTTTAACATTTACTAATGCATTATTAACATCTAAAGTTGTGTTTGTTAACATTAGTTAATGCACTGTGGGTTAACATGAACAAACACAATTACCTTTAATGACCTAATGAATGAAAAAATACCGTAATAAATGTGTTACAATTGATCATGTTCGTGAGTACATTAACTAATAGACAAACCTTTATTTTGGATGTGCTTAATCTTTATCCGACACTAATTTAAACATTTTGTAATGGTAAATCTGATCAATATCTGAATTTAAAGGGGATTCCCATTTTTTTTTTACCCACAGATTATAGATTTTTGCCAAATAATAAACCACACCTCAATGGAAAGCGTATTTATTCAGCTTTTATATGATCTATAATTCTCAATTTGACATGAAGTGGAGTTTAGTCATAAACTAATTTCGAGAGGAGCACGTGATTATGATTGAACACGGCTGGTTACACGTTAACCACTCATGATTATCCAATCAGACAATCCCTGACTCACTATAAAGAGCCAGGGTTTCTTACCACAGTCATCTTCGTTTTGAAGAACCCCCCCCCTCCTTCCACCCCTACTCCTCCTCCTTCCTAGATGGGTGACACGGTGGCCCAGTGCTTAGCATTGTGGCCTCACAGCAAGAATGTCCACGGTTCAGGCTTTACCGAACTTGCAGGCATTTCTGTGAGGAGTTTTGCCAGTTTCTCCCGTGCTCACGTGGGTTTCCCCCGGGTTCTCCGGTTTCCTCCCACAGATCAAAAACATGCAACCAAATCATTGTCTAAAAACTAATTATAGACCTGTTTAATACTCAGTACCATCTCAAGAGAAGCACTATCTGATATTCAATTACCACGGCAGGGGAGTTCTCGAGACCTACCTGAGCTCAGCGCTCCCCTCTCGCCCTGCAACGGGAAGGAGCCCGGGGCTCAAGGACCTTTTGAGCTCAGGGCTCTCTCCCGGGACAGCATGCCAAAATTGCTTAAAATCAATCATCAGCTAAGTGTGAACTCTTGAATTGACTTTTAAGGCTGGCTTTATGATCATAAATGGAGAATTAAAAACACTCAGACAGATTTGCAGAAACATCCATCCCTTTAATGATACACAAACTGTCAATCTACATCTGTATTACACTGAGACTGAAGATGTGTGTGTGTGTTACTTACGTGCCGCTTCTGTTTGCTTTGGAGTCTCAGGGTGTGTGTGTGTCTGCAGTCCTGCAACACAGATCATATGAGTCATTCATATGAAAAATGCATATGCAAAAATAAAGTAAAATTAATAACATCAGAAGTGCATGTGTATAAATAAACTTGAGAGTTCTCTCTATGGAGCCAGATCGGTCTCAGAAATAAAGCATTTACCAAATAAGATTCATGCATCCTCAACACAATTCTACGGAAGTCCTAAGAGGCCATGCATTCAAATATTTTTTCTCTCTTGTTATGTCGTGATCACGACTTAATTATCTCGTGATCTCGACATAACAAAAAGTTATTATGTCGTGATCACGACTTATTTTTTTTTTTGCTTTTATTTATGTATTAATTATTATTAATATCTGGCAAATGTCTGGCCAGAGAGTGTACACCGGCCCTGCGAACAGGGAGAGAATAGCCCAACTGCAGACACGCATTTGTGCAACACATTAAAGGCGTTCAGAACAGCCATAATCTGAGAGCAAACGCTCGTGTTCATGCTTAATGTACATTCATGATTATATTCACGTATTTGATTATATACTATTATTTACAATAATATTCCCTCAGCTGTTACCATTTTAAGGCAACTCTATATGGCGCAAAATAAGTTGCTGCATGCATGAATTAAATGATGAAGAATGATAAAGATCCTGCACTTGCTTTGATCCTTTCCGCAAATTATTTACAACTTTAAAAATGTGCCATAGAGTTGCTTTAAAATGGTAACAGTTGATGCAAATTATTGTAAATAATGATCATATACATGAACATAATCATGAATGTACATTAATCAGGAGCACGAGCGTTTGCTCTCATATTATGGCTGTTCTGAACGCCTTTAATGTGTTGCACGAATGCGCGTCTGCAGTTATTCTCTCCCTGTTCGCAAGGCCGGTGTCCTGACATTTGCCAGATATTAATACTAATACTACTACTACTAATAATAATAATTAATACATAAATAAATAAAGCAAAAAAAATAAGTCGTGATCACGAGAAAACAACTTTTTTGTTATGTCGAGATCACGACAAAACAAGAGAGAAAAAATATTTTAATGCATGGCCTCTTAGGACTTCCGTACAATTCACATTTACAAAATCCAATTTATAAACACAGCACACAATTGGTCAATTCACATGTAAAAATCAGAAACATTTTCAGCTAAATTAATTGGATTTGTGTTGTGTTGTGGGTGCATGAATTTTACTTTGTAAATGAATTTTTTTTTTTGAGGGCGATATTGCTCCATACATCTCAGGCTAACACTAACAAAACATACACAACCAAAATAAATGAATGAATAAATAAAAAAATATCTAAATAAAATTCCCACATGAACTTATATGCGCATATATGAAACCTATACGCAGTATATATATGCACGGTCTTAATCGTTTTATTTCGGCTAGAATAAAAGCAGCTTAAACATTTTTAAACACCATTTTAAGGTCAATATTATTAGCCCCTTTAAGGTATATATTTTCCCGATAGTCTACAGAACAAACCATCATTATACAATAACTTGCCTAATTCCCCTAACCTGCCTAGTTAACCTAATTAATCTAGTGAAGCCTTTAAATGTCACTTTAAGCTGTATAGAAGTGTCTTGAAGAATATCTAGTCTAATATTATTTACTGTCATCATGACAAAGAGAAAATAAATCAGTTATTAGAGATGAGTTATTAAAACTATTATGATTAGAAATGTGTTGGAGAAATCTGCTCTCTGTTAAACAGAAACTGGGGAAAAAAATAATCAGGGGGGCTAATAAATCTGACTTTAACTGTATATCAGGCATACATAAACACCAATTTCAGCTGATGCAACATCTCTATCTCTATTGGAGGTGTCAGTATGGTTAAAAACACTAGTATTTACTATAAATTACTATAGTATATTCTCATGTGAGTGTCCGACAGCTGAAAATAGATCTGGTAGCAGATATCACAGCCTCTGCTACTCTTTACCTTGTAAACTTGTATTATTTATTTAGCATATGCATTTTCATATTCTGACTCCAGTGCCTCATTATTAAACTGTTAAAATGACTAAAATTAAATGAAATAGTCTTCAGAATGAGATATGATGTGTTCTTTGGAAGAGTAGACCTGCACTGTGATGTTATATTGTCATTTTGGCATTATATAATAATGTGTGGCATAAAATGCTCTTAAAATGACAATAATATTGTTTAATCGCATTATATTTTGGTGCAATATGTCGTACAACAAAAAATAGATATGGTGACAGGCCTATACATGGGTTGAATCGGAGTAAATAAACTATTGTGAGTATTTATTTTGTTGATATATCATTTAAAGGTGATTATTCCCCATATTAGATGTTTTTGGACTCTCAGATTATAGATTTATTTAGCCAAATATTGTCCCACAGCTTATTTATGATCTATAAATAGTAAAAAAGTACTTTTATGGCTGATTTTCTGATCATAAAATGGAGAATCAAACACTCAAATGACAAAAGCATAAGAACTACTAACTGAAAACTTCAGGTGAACTCTCAGAAAGCATAGTGATTGTAATCCTCAATACCTGCTGTGTAATTGACATTAGTTGATCCTCCAGCGTGAGCCCGACGAGTCAGGGTGGATCGTTTTACTGTCGGCTGTAGATCACTGTAAAAATGATGCACATTAATAATAATCTGTTTCTCATATCACTGCAAAAACCCCTGGAGAAACTCAGAAATATCAGTAAATTAGTATTTGTCTGTATTTTGTGATTTATATTTTTATTTTCTCTGTTTATTTCTGCTTTTGAGTTGCATTATGGGATCTTGATCTTTCTTTTAAGATGTACAAGTTGTAAAAAGAGACTTTTCTGCACGTGTAGTAGTCCGCAGTGCTATATTGTCTGGACTGGTGTATATTACGCTACACAAACCTTATAAATAATAAACTGCAGCACATTTTCTGTTCTTGTAGACTTATATCTGTAGATGTTGTTGTTTTATATCATTTCAAACAACTAAAATGTCGATAAAAGTTACTTTGTTAAACTGTAGAGTTGAATTTACAACATCAAAAGTGCACAGAGCAGAGATCAACATCCCATAATGCAATTCACCACCGTAAATAAACACAACACACACAAAATATGGAAGCTGTTCATTAGCAGGTATATTTACAGTGTGGTTGAGCTATAATGCAGCATGTGAGAGATCAAAAACATAAAGTTGATGCATTCATGCAATCTATAATGCATTATTTTCTTAAAGGTAAATTAACTTAAATAATTTCTATTAAATAAGTCATTATAGACATTTGAATCCATTATTTATCTTTTAAATTGCATTTTATGATCTGATGAATAATTGTATTTAAAGTATGTATTAAATGTATTCATTGTTATACCTCATATTAATTCCTATAATTGTACCTCAATTATAATTATTTATATATTCCAATAATAATATTAATGCATCTTCTAATGCACTTTACGACCCGATGAACACTTATAACCACAACCTACAGCTGAAGCAAGATTAATTAAAAAGCAAACAATAATTTGGACTTTGTTTACAATTATTTATTACAATATACACATAATATTCATAGATATTTCATCACCTTAGAATTATAAGGTTCTATCTGACATTTTTGTCACAATTGAGTTAGACATATTCTTATTAAATGACAACTTATTTACATTATGGGATGTTTTTTTTAATAAGTTGTGTACATTTTAAGACAAATTTTACACACGTACTGTTTGCTATGGAATGCAAAAACCTTGAAGCTCAATATCTCAAAATCATTCAGAACGCAGACAGAAGCCTAAAATTCCAGGGTGGCGATTTATATGATGCCAACAGATTAATCTTTATGTTAAGATATAAATATATGCATTTATAATTGATCAATATAATCATCACATCATACTAAGATCCACTTGTTATTATACGTCAGCTTCATTGACTACATCTAAACCTTTCATGTTAATATTAATACTGAACATTAGCTGAATTTGTCAGATCTGAGTTTTATTTTTATCATGTGACAAACTATTACTAATTTCCAGATTGATCTTAGCTGGATAAACATCTTTATTAGTTTATTAATAGAATCTTAAAATCTAAAATTAACAATTTATTATTGCTTAACGGATCTGTGCTGATACTGGGTAATGTTTTAATGAGTCAATTAAATTAGACTGTTTACAAGTATGAAAATAAACACAATATGCATACATTACTTTGACTTTATAATGCAATATACATATTTGGGGCATTTTATAATCTGATTAATTATTGACAAAATTTTATATTAAATGTATTCATCGTTATACCCAAGTATAATTGTTTATAACACATTATTAATACCTATAATTATACCTCAAGTATAATTATTTATATATTCCAACAGTAATAATAATGCTCCATCTAATTGACTTCATGACCCGATGAACACTTATAACCACATTTTACACCTGAAATACGATTAATTAAAAAGCAAGCAATTAATCTGGAGTTTCTTTACAATTGTTTATGAAAAAAAAACACAACATTAAATGCATTTTTGACAATGCATTATACATAAAGGCTGTACAACACTTTAATCTTTACGTTAATATATGCATTTATAATTGATAAATATAATTATCACTTAACACTATTTTGATCCATTTGGTAATAATACTTTCATTTTTATGATTTTAATGTTAATTACAATAGTGGAACACTGCTAAAATTAGCTGAAAGTGCCAGTATTTACTAGTATTTAACTAATAATTCTATCTAAAACACTCGTTTACTGATTGATCTTAATTAACAAGCAAAACTAAATCATCAGTTTATTAATACAATCTTCAAATCAAGATACATTTTTGTTGATATTGTTTAATGGATCTGCGCTGACACAAATTATTGTTTAAATATTTATTTGCTTAAGTCAATTAAATTTGACTGTTTACAAGTATGAAAATAAACACACACATTACAAATTACTTTGAAATGCATTAATATACATAAAGGCTTTAAGAGCCACAATTTTTATGATTACATTAATGCATAAATATGAATTTATAATTGATATAACACTTAAAGTTTCCATTTGTTAATATTAATCAGCTTCATTGACTAACAATACATCTAGAAATGTCATATTTATACTGAAACACTGGTAAAATTATCTGTAATTATTGTCAGTATTAATTAAATTCTGGGTTAACATGTTTTATTTTGATTATATTTAATATATTAATACTTCTTAAACACTAATTTACTGATTAATCTTAATTTACTTACGTACTAGATAATTTGCTAGCTTACTAATATGCTTAAAAATCAAGATTGAAATATTTCTCATCATTTATTGGACCTGAACTGACATTCACTGAATAATGTTTAATTATTTAATTTTTACATCAACTAAAACTAAATATCACAAATATATTGGTTTTAGCTGCTGCTCAGTTTCATACATTTAAATTAGTGCCATCAAAAGATTAATCACATCCAAAATAAAAGTTCATATATTCACGTGTGTACTCAAGTCTATATATGAATAAATATATATAAAATACAAAATCTAAATATTTACATACATATTTATATATAACTTAAATTATATACAAGTATTTATGATTATAATTTTCTGAAATGCATATATACATATATACATATATATATATATATATATATATATATATATATATATACATATATATATATATATATATATATATATACATACACACATTCAAGATAAAAGTTCATATTCACGCATGTACTCAAGTGTATATATGAATAAAAAAATAAATAAAAAATATATATATAAAAAAGAAAATGCAAAATATTTACGTAAAACTTAAATTATATACAAGTATTTACAAAATTCTATGAAATATATATATATATATATATATATATATATATATATATATATATATATATATATATATATATATATATATATACACACACACACACACACACACACACACACACATTCAAAATAAAAGTTAATATTCACATGTGTACTCAAGTGTATATATGAATAAAAAAAATATATATATATATATATAAAATAAAATGCAAAACCTAAATATTTACATAAAACTTAAATTATATACAAGTATTTACAAACATTCAAATTTTTTGAAATATATATATATATATATACACACACACACACACACACACACTCAAAATAAAAGTTCATATTCACGCGTGTACTCTAGTGTATATATGAATTAAAAAATTATATATATATATATATATATATATATATATATATATATTTATAAATAAAATACAAAATTTTAATATTTACATAAAACTTAAATTATATACAAGTATTTACAAAAAGTATCATTTTATTTATTTATATATATATATACACATACACAAAGTAATATATTATAAACAAAATATTACAGTATTTTAGAAATATATATATGTAAATACAAGATTTATTTTGGATGCGATTAATTTTTTGACAACATTCAAATGTTCTGAAGTCTTTGAAGTGTGATTGACAGGTCAGCTGTGATGAGAAGAGGCTATAGAGATGAGCTAACCTTGACTGTGAGAGGGGCGGAGCTTCACACTGGGTGGGCAGGGCTGAGAAGGGGAAGGGACAGACAGGACCGTCCAGCCTCCTTGAGTCCAGCTGCCTTCCAAAAGGGTGTGAAACCCCTTCAGGAGACAAGAAGAGTCAGTCCAGAGCGCCGTCAGAGGAACACACCTACAGCCTCACTCACAACACCTTCCAGAGCGGGAAACAACCGACCAATCGCTCGCAACGTGCAAAACTCTACACTCCACAGCGCGGTGAATTAGTATTACTCTTCAGTACGTGTGCAGCAGCCTCGCAGTCTGTCAAACTAATGAGCAGAAGTCATGATGTGCCTTTCAATGCAAATCCATTATACTCAATTTATTGATCAGATCATTCATCTTTAGTTATTTTTAAAGATTAAATAGTAAGATAATGTTAATTTCAATGGATTCATAAGTCAAAAGTTTGGACGCACTGACTGAATTGATGTATATTTTCATATCTAAAAAGCATCGGCTTCAATTCTTGGATTTACTTCTGAAGTTTTATAATATATAAATATTCACATATAAACTGTGCATTTACATATGTAAATTATGAATGCATAAACTTCCCTGTGATCTCACAGAAAACATTTTAAATTAATCTTAAATTACTTTCATCCAGCAGGCCAAAATATAGCAATAAAAATGACAAAATATAAAAGAGCATGGAGAAATAGATATTGTACATGTGAAATGATAAGTTAATTAGGTTTCAGATTAAAATTTAAATTGTACATGTAAAAACTGCTTAATCTCAGAGCTAGTTTTGTAGAGCAGGTCAGACCATAAATTGTGCATGCAGATATGTATATTGTGCACAGAAAACAAAATGCATATATAAAAATATACATTTTCCATGTTTTAATTTAAATTACACATCTAACTACTGCATGCTAAATATAAACATGTACAAATATTATCTTTGCATACTTCAAATTAAAATACCCATGTAAAAATACACAACTGTGCATGTAAAAGTCAATTATGCAAGCCAAAATGTGATGCATCAGCTGAAATTCTCAGAATTACTTTTAAAGATCAAGCCAAAATACAGTCTTGCATTTAGAAAATATATAAATAGTGCACGTACAAATATTATTTAACATGTAAACAATAAGAAATGTGCATCTAAAAAGGCCTTATTTTGTAGACCATATCAAATATTAAATGTGCATGTAGAAAAATAAGTTTTACAAAAATGTATTCTTCATAATATACTACTGTATGCTAAAAGCATGTTGAAATTAAGATACCCATGTAAAAATACACAACTGTGCATGTAAAAGTAAATTATGCAAGCCAAAATGTGATGCATCAGCTTAAATTCTCAGAATTATTAAATAAAGTCAAAATACAGTTTTGCATTTAGAAAATATATAAATAGTGCATGTACAAATTTTATTTTTTGCATGTAAACAATAAGAAATGTGCATCTAAAAAGGCCTTATTTTATTGACCAGGTCAAATATTAATTGTGCATGTAGAAATATAAATTCTGCATGGAAGAAATTTAACAAAAATTTAATTCTCCATAATATACATTACTTGAGACATATCAAAGGACTTGAAAATGTATTTTCCTCCTTTAACAGCATCCCAAGATGCACCTGGTGAAGTTGCATGATGAATCTCCAGAGTGAGCAGAGCTGGAACTCAATCATTTTCATCGTTTATTTATTTTTAAAATCATTCTTTTAATGTCAAAAATGGCAATAAAGAAATGAGCGTCTCCAAACTTTTGACTCCTCTTTAGCTTTATCTTCCAGAGCTGTGCAAAAAAAAAACATTACAGCATGTTCTGCTTTTATATTCAGACATCTGAACTTTAATTCAATTTAATTGACTAAAATCAACAACAGAAGTGTCGTTTTCTGCTGTTCTGAGACTTGCAGGTCTGAAAGTGGCTCATAATTCATGATAAGTTATTTTATTGCATGCACATTTATTTCAGCCCTCTATGCAACTTTAAAAGCCTCACTCCACTGGAATTCATTTACTCAGTGTGTTTAAACACTTTATTATGCAATGATAGTCACAAATCATTTTACTGTGTATAAAATGCTTTACATTGCTGTCCATTTGACTTCAGAAATGAGCAATTCTTTCTAAAAAAAAAAACATTACATAAATGGACATGGAGAGAGAGAGTTTAGTTTAAATAAACAAAAAGAGAGGTCATTTTATCTTAACTTTATTGTTTTGTTGGTCAAAACTAAGTCAAAAGCTGTTATCGCTTCAATTTACATTCACAAACTCACATGACTTTATCAGTTACAATACGTGAATGTGCCATAACACTCCAAAACTCAACACAGAGGATAGGGAATCTTTTTTTTTTCCTTTTTAACTATTTTGAATCAAATACTGGCTTTAAAATATAGAAAAAGCAAGGAAAGGTTTATTTAAAGAAGAAATAGAGCTACTCTACTGTTAAATGAACCCATGTAACTATGACTTTAACATCCATCCCAAACAAATAAAATAAAACATTTCAACAGCACAATCTCCACTGGACTTAAAGTAGCTGCACATTTATGATATTAACTGATTAATAGTGGATGAGTTATTACTATACATGAACATCGTATGAAGAGAGGGTGGTGGGAGATCTGCTTGGTAAAAGAAGCCAGTCGTCTAAAAATCTCTCCAATAAAGGAACAAGAGTGTGTAAGGCTCACAGGAGTAGCACCACGCAGACTACACAACACTTAGAGGAGTAAAAACACACTTGATTAAATCAGCGTAAGAACACGTCTCCTCGTCTTCAGCGGGAGAGAGTGCTTTTAAATGTTTTTCGGGGCTTTTTCTTTCCTCAAATGAAGTATAAGAAGAAAGCTAGCGTGTTTGGTTACAGTAAAAGGACCTGCGAGTCTGTTCGGACAGAAATGGATCTGAGCGCTGGATATTAACCCTACGGATTGGGACTAGGCGTGTTAAAACCTCCGGCCACCAGGGGGCCCCGGCCAGCGCTGGCCCCGGCCTGGAGGCGGGCGGGGCAGAGGAGGGGCCGATCCGTTGTGGTAGCTGCATGAAAGGATAAAATCACACATTTGGATTGGCCTGTTGTGCTCAAGAGGGCCCGAAAGCGTGTCGTCAGTGTGCAAATGCCTTATTCAAAGAGTCACAATTGAAGAAACACAAGCTGTCATGCACTAGCTTCAATGCACAGTTCAAACTAAAAGGAACATTTACACATTATTTAATCACAAATACGAGATTGTTTCTTGTTGAACACACAAAAAAATATATTCTGAAAAAGAGCAGCCATTGACATCCGTTTTAAAGATGCTATATAAAAATTGCAGATACGTCTATTGTGCACAGAACAATGCATATGTAAAAATATACATGTTACACGTTTTAATTTACATTACAACTAACTACTGTATGCTAAATGCATGTTGAAATTAAAATATCCATGTAAAAATACACAACTGTGCATGTAAAAGTAAATTATGCAAGCCAAAATGTGATGCGTCAGCTTAAAGGGTCACGAAACACCAAAACACATTTTTTGAGCTGTTGACAGTCATATATGTGTCCCACGCTGCTATAAACACTATTAGGACTAATATATTGCACTAAAAAGTGAAAATTGGTTGTTTTTGCGTTATTTTGAGCAAATTCGTTCTTCCGGTTTGAAACGAATTTTTGAAGCTACGTCACGGCCATGAGATACTTAGGTGTAAATCCAGCAGTATAGTGGCTGTCTGTCTTTTCTAGGGCGTTCTGACGTCTCTGAGTGTGCGGCATTAATTCATGAGAAAGACGTGCTTCAAACCAATTAGCGCGCTCTATTGTGTATGACGCGAAACTTCATTAATATGCATGATAGCTCCGGAGACTGTTTACCAGTTTACACTGTTCAGACGGCAGAGAGACGCCACGTTGTGTTGCTAAAACAAGTGAAAGTACAAGAATTTCAAGACAAGAGTCGTAGGTGTTATTAGTGTGTTGCAACGAAGGTTTTGCTTTCATTTTCCCTTTATGGGAGAGCAGCTGGACTCACGTGTGGATTACAGTGCACGCAACACGCGACAGAAACGCGTTTGTAAGGAACATTTTTACCCGAGAGCTTTTTCTCTAGTCTATAGAGGATAGTCTATACACACACGGCTTTCTGACGCTACCTACCGAGTACATAAGGTACAGAGAAATGCGGATTTTTTTCTCTTATTCGCCGTAACAAATCAGCCTCTGTGTGTTTGTTTTTCCTGTCAAACTTAGCGCGTCCCTTCTATGCAAATCTTACCCTCTTTCCCTCCCCCGACACTCCCACACTCCCAGAGCTGGACACGCCCAACTTTCCTGACTTTTTTCAAAACAGAGGTGTGAAAACACCCTGCTGAGACAGGGGGTTTCGTGACCCTTTAAAGTTTTGCATTTAGAAATTATATAAATAGTGCATGTACAAATATCATTTTTGCATGTAAACAATAAGAAATATGCATGTAAAAAGGCCTTATTTTATTGACCACGTCAAATATTAATTGTGCATGTAGTAATATAAATTCTGCATGGAAGAAATTTAACAAAAAATTAATTTCTCCATAATATACATTACTTGAGACATATCAAAGGACTTTAACATGTATTTTCCTCCTTTAACAGCATCCCAAGATGCACCTGGTGAAGCTGCATGATGAATCTCCAGAGTGAGCAGAGCTGGAACTCAATCATTGTCATCATTTACATTTATTTATTGATTTTTAAATCAATTTAAATGCGTAAATAAATGCATTTGTTTATTTATTCCAGTTACAATAAACTGGTCACACTTTTAGTTAATCTATTTACTAACATGAACCAATTATGAGCAATACTTCCACAGCATTTGTTAATCATAGTTCAACATTTCCTAACGCATTATTAATGTCTAAATGCATGCTTGTTTGCATTAGTTTTTGCACATGAACAACTGTATATGCATTAACTAACATGAATAAATACTGTAATGAATGAATTGTTCATTGTTTGTTTTTGTTATTAAATGCATTACTGCACACAGGGTTTCAGCAAGTCAAATTTAAGACACTTTAGACCAGGGATGTCAAACTCAATTCCTGGAGGGCCGCAGCCCTGCACAGTTTAGTTTCAACCCTGCTTCAACACACTTACTGGTAGGTTTCAAACAAGCCTGAAGGACTCAATTAGTTTGATCAGGTGTGATTAATTAGAGTTGGAACTAAACTGTGCAGGGCTGCGGCCCTCCAGGAATTGAGTTTGACATCATGCTTTAGACCATTATGAATAAATTCAGACTTATGCAACTCTAAACGCTAAGCAACATGATATTAAATATAATATACAATATAATATAATGTGTAAAAAAACAAGAAAACAAGTTGCAAAAAGCATAATAAACTGAATGTATGCACAACAGTCTGCCCAGGTTAGTGTCCTGGATAACTAGATAGACGAATGTTATTGTAAGGAAGATTAAAACATATTGGTTAATAGAGTTAATAAACAAAGCGTTTGCTAAAGCTACATTTTTACAATTAAAAATTAAATGCATCAATTAAATAAGGTTTTTAGTGTTAATGCATGATAAATTCTACACATTTTTCCTGCCTATATAGCAGAAAAAAATAAAACTAGAGAAGTGAACAGCTGCTTTTTTCCTGAATATCTCTGTGTTCAACAGAAGGAAGAAACTAAGACAGACAGGTATGAAACATAATGAGAATCTTCATTGGTAGGTGAACTGCCCCTTTAACTCGTGTGTTTATGTGGGTGTATATTAGCTGTGTGCTGCGCCGTTACGCCGGAGAGACTCAGTGTGCGCGAGCGTGTGATCTTACCCTCGGGGGTGGAAGAAGCGTGGCGGTCCGGGCGGCATCATGCCCCGTCCCCTGGGGTGTGGCGGCCGCCCTCTGAACGCTGGGTGTCCTGGAGGAGGCGGTGGTGGAGGTGGACCGTGCCTGAAATAATAAACACACACAATTCACAAATCAATAGATTAGACATAATCCCAATTCTACAACTTAGCCGTTCCCCAACCCTGGTTTTGCACGTTCATATAAAGAGGTCAGGTCTCCTAATTCTCTTTAGCTTGAAGGCGTGGGGTTTATTTACACATGTAAATGTGTTTAAAAGTTCCTTTATTCAGTTTTTATATGATATTATTATCACAGCATGCACTCACACTGCATTTTTACCTTCTGAGCCAGTCATCGATGATGTACAGTGTTCAGTTTAACAGGAGAGAAGCGCTCTCGCTCAGCACAGTGGATATTGCTTTACTTATATTGTGTTGTATTTTTTATGTGGTTTGGGGTGCAGTGAGTCAAATCTTTATCTGAACAGATCCATTGCTTTTGACACTCAGAGATTTTCATAAGTCATCGTGCTGCACGCATTAGGAAGTTTGCTAAAGTTGGCAGCTGAAGTTCAGAGAGTTGTTTACATGTTTGATAAACGATGACCATTCGCTTTCATTAAAAAGTATAAATACTTAATGAATCCATATTAAACAGTCCTTTAATAGTGACGTTGTGTTCAAGCGCACTTCACACTACAAATGTGCTATACAAATAAACCTTGCGTTGCAGACCTGTGCATGTGTGGTGGTGGAGGTCCTCTCATGTGCATGGGTGGAGGAGGCGGCGGCGGCGGAGGTCTCAAACTCATCCCCATTGGCCCGCCTCGAGCCCGCCGGCCGCGCATGTCTGGGTACGGCCACGTCCTGCTCAACACAAACACAGAAATCAGCCATTCACTAACAAGTCATTCGATTATTTGTGATACGGGCGACTTCTGGATTAGAAATAGGGCTGTGCAATATGACAATACATGTCAGATGGACAAAATAAAAGAGTATCTCATCATATTTAGGGTATAAAGTAAAATCAGAGTTTCTTTCAATACATTTTAAGACCTTATCGCCTCTTTAGGTTTCAACAGGTCACACTGGCGACACATGCATTATTTATTATTTCATCAGTTTTGTCTTTGGTACTGACTAAATCAAATGTACATGCAGTGCACAAATATATCATTTTAAAAGTGTCCTGTAGTAAATATTCATTTAAAAGAGAGATCTGAGCTCTGTATATGATTATCAGGATATGAGATTGTCACACAGTCCTAATTAAAAACACTCAACAAGACCTCATTGGCCCAAATCCGTTAGTAAAACCGGCTCTTCCTCTGCCTCTCATGGGGCCTGGCGGTCTGAAGCCCTTCATCATCATCATCATCCCTCGTCCTCCTCGCATCCCGCGGACCATTCGACCTCCTCGGGCACGCATCTTCATCCCACGACCCCTGAAAACACACAAACATCTCATTAAAGCTTCAGTGATACACACATTATCACCACCACTGCAAGCTGCTCTGGATAAAAGCATCTGCTAAATGACTAAAGGTAAAACACACAAACAATAATAAAACGATAATTGGAATATTGCACCAATCATTTATAAATGGTAGCGCATGGTTTCCATTACAGGTGAAGTTCAGCGATCAATAAAGCGTTTCTGCAAGAAGGGAAGAAACAGAAGCTCTTTAATGAAGTGTTTTAATGTATTATTCCCAAATGTGAAGACAAATGTGAATGGAAAAATCCCAAACAAAGCTACCAACACAAAACTATAAATTCTGCAATAAAGCAATTAATAATATTCAGAGATCAGTTCAAACTTTGAATTAAGGTTTCAAATTGAAAACCGTTTCTCATTGTGTATGTATTGCCTTTTGCAACCCTGTGGAAAATTGATTTAATTGCCTATATATCGGCCTCCAAATGCAAAGTCTCTTTTAGGGTTGTCACGATACTATCAATTCAAGCCACGATACTATACCAGCTGAAGTATCATCAGGGCTCAAAATTAACTTTACTTGGTAGCACCGGTGCTCCCAACTTCAAATTTAGGAGCACCCACCAAAAATGAATGAGCACCACTGCAAATTGTATATTAAGGGATTTATTGTGTTTGAAAACAACATCAATCAGGACTAACAAAAACCAGAAACAACTATCTAACTAATGCTGTGATGACTTATTGATATCTGTGCAATAATTCCAAAATGAATGTCTAATAATTATAGAATATTATTAATGATGACGATGATGACAATAATACTTACAATGAATAACATTTCTCATTATCATGCTGCCATGAATGTGCTTGAATGAGAGTTATGTACTGTAAAAGGTCCTGCTGTTACTTTATGAAAAATAAACTTATGGTTTGCAAACAAACAAAAATGAAGCATTGCAGTAAGAAATATTTATTTTGCACTATTGTTTTTATGTGCATGTCAATTTAATAAATAATATTTGTGCTACAAAACAAACGTAAGATAATAATAAATCATTCAATCCAATGCTGAAAGCTGCAAAGCAGTCATCAGTAACTAAACAGAAAAATAATATACATCTCAAAAAAGAATGGACAAACGAAAGGAAGTCTCACTTCTACTACCACCCTTTAAAAGGCGCCGACCTATGGTGCAATAGCACGTCAGGGCGTCCCGAGTTCAAATCCCGGCTCGAGGACATTTCCCTACCCCCCTCTATCTCTCTCTCCAACTTCGCTTCCTGTCTAAATACTGTCCTATCTAATAAAAAGGCAAAAAGGCCAAAAATAAATCTTTAAAAAAAAATAAATAAAAAAAAAATTTTAAAAAAGTTTTGATTTCGGTTTGTGTCATGTTAAATGCTCGGTCTCGTTATGCGCTGATTTTCATTTTTCTGTGTTTGTGGAAAAGCAGGCGAGTCAGCCGACCCAATATAAGAGCAGGCAGAACAGGATTCTCGCGATGACCACTGGCACAATACCATTCCTTGTTATGAGCCGCAGATTCAGTTTAAACTTAGTAAAGGCGAGCTTCTTTTGGTGATGATGTGTACAGTGTTACATTTAGCGGACATTTGCGCTGAAGACACAGTGAATGCAACGCATCGTGATTCGGGCACCTTCTCCGAAAACACTCGATTGATCTCGGCTGGTGCCCTTATAAGCTTCCTGTGTTATCTGACAGCGGAAAGCCTTGAGTGATTGACAGCTAATATGAACCAATATCGCGGCAGGGAAGGCCGATTCAGCTCGTTTTTAGAAAAAGAAAAACAAAAAATATCGAAACAAGTCGCACTACAACCATTATATACAGTCGCACAAATGCTCCCAAATATATTATGAGGTCGCATAGATTAAATTTCGGCTGCATATGCGACCAAAATAGTCGCAATTTCGAGCCCTGATCATGATACCAAGCAGTATTGCAATACAGGGAGTGCAGAATTATTAGGCAAGTTGTATTTTTGAGGATTAATTTTATTATTGAACAACAACCATGTTCTCAATGAACCCAAAAAACTCATTAATATCAAAGCTGAATATTTGTGGAAGTAGTTTTTAGTTTGTTTTTAGTTTGAGCTATTTTAGGAGGATATCTGTGTGTGCAGGTGACTATTACTGTGCAGAATTATTAGACAACTTAACAAAAAACAAATATATCCCCATTTCAATGATTTATTTTCACCAGTGAAACCAATATAACATCTCAACATTCACAAATATACATTTCTGACATTCAAAAACAAAACAAAAACAAATCAGTGAGCAATATAGCCACCTTTCTTTGCAAGGACACTCAAAAGCCTGCCATCCATGGATTCTGTCAGTGTTTTGATCTGTTCACCATCAACATTGCGTGCAGCAGCAGCCACAGCCTCCCAGACACTGTTCAGAGAGGTGTACTGTTTTCCCTCCTTGTAAATCTCACATTTAATAATGGACCACAGGTTCTCTATGGGGTGCAGCTCAGGTGAACAAGGAGGCCATGTCATTAGTTTTTCTTCTTTTAGACCCTTTCTTGCCAGCCACGCTGTGGAGTACTTGGACGCGTGTGATGGAGCATTGTCCTGCATGAAAATCATGTTTTTCTTGAAGGATGCAGACTTCTTCCTGTACCACTGCTTGAAGGTGTCTTCCAGAAACTGGCAGTAGGACTGGGAGTTGAGCTTGACTCCATCCTCAAACCGAAAAGGCCCCACAAGCTCATCTTTGATAAAACCAGCCCAAACCAGTACTCCACCTCCACCTTGCTGGCGTCTGAGTCAGACTGGACCTCTCTGCCCTTTACCGATCCAGCCATGGGCCCATCAAGACTCACTCTCATTTCATCAGTCCATAAAACCTTAGAAAAATCAGTCTTGAGATATTTCTTGGCCCAGTCTTGACATTTCAGCTTGTGTGTCTTGTTCAGTGGTGGTGGTTTTTCAGCCTTTCTTACCTTGGCCATGTCTCTGAGTATTGCACACCTTGTGCTTTTGGGCACTCCAGTGATGTTGCAGCTCTGAAATATGGCAAAACTGGTGGCGAGTGGCATCTTGGCAGCTGCACGCTTGACTTTTCTCAGTTCATGGGCAGTTTATTTTGCTCCTTGGTTTTTCCAGACGCTTCTTGCGACCCTGTTGACTATTTTGAATGAAACGCTTGATTGTTGGATGATCACGCTTCAGAAGCTTGGCAATTTTAAGAGTGCTGCATCCCTCTGCAAGATATCTCACCATTTTTGACTTTTCGGAGCCTGTCAAGTCCTTCTTTTGACCCATTTTGCCAAAGGAAAGGAAGTTGCCTAATAATTATGCACACCTGATATAGGGTGTTGATGTCATTAGACCACACCCCTTCTCATTACAGAGATGCACATCACCTAATATGCTTAATTGGTAGTAGGCTCTCAAGCCTATACAGCTTGGAGTAAGACAACATGCATAAGGGTGATGTGGTCAAAATACTCATTTGCCTGTTCAGACTCATCAGACAGTTAAAATGAAAGTAAAATAAAGAGGTCTATTGATTATTTGCTGGCACAAATGTTTAAGCATTTTAGTGACTTTTCCACATGCAGCACATTGTAGAACCGTTAATGACGATACTACCGTGTACAAACGACAGTGGGACCACCAGTATTTTGGAGCCACAATATCGCAGTGCTACCGAAGTTCCGATAAACCGTGCAACCCTAGTCTCTTGAGCAAATTAGATTTGTTTGAAAAGAAAACTTGGTTAATTTGACAAAATCTGGCATCCCTTTTACCTTGACCCCTATGAACTAATGCATCATGTCTATTTAATGTTTTATTACTCTTTTTCATCCATTTTAACAGGTCTCTGTTGTCTTTTGAGGGATGGCTTGTGATGAGGGTGGGTTTATTTTTAATAATTTTATTTCTTTGCATATGTAGACACAATATGTAAAAAATGGAGAATCATTTTTAATGAATCTTTGTCTTTAATAGGTTTTTTTTTTGACCCAAATAAATGAATCCATATCAGTGCATGCCTGATTAGTGGTGTCATCATTTTATTTAGCTCGGTGTTAATTCGGCTTGATAAATTACTATTGAAAATTTTAACTTAGTAATAAGAGCTCTACAGAACTCAGAGCACTACAAGTGTCATCATAATGTTGATGGAAACACCCAATCAACCACAGTGGTAGTTTTAATCATGTGACCTACCTGAACTTGTTTTCAGATCCTTCCACCTGTGAGGGTTTTTGTGTGGTCTCTGTCACTGTCGTCGTCTCCTTCGCCTGCCCTGTTTCAGCATCCATCTGTAAAACAGCGGCATTATCAGTAATATAAACACTCCTGACCTCCTCAAACCTTCACCTTTAACCTAAAATCTACTCTGGAAACTTTCGTGTGTCAAATGTCTGACGATTTTGCTTTGGCCTTCCTGCTGAAAGCAGCAGCTAAAGCTTAACATGCCACCAACACCACCTCCATCATCAAAAGGCCTGCTGGGATATAAGCAGCTGATCTGGGCCATGAGGATTTCAGAGCACGCAGACAAGCCGTGTATTAATAGTGTGAACGCATACAGAGCCAAGTGATAAACGTAGTCGTGCATCTCTATGAAACTGAAGAGGAATCTGAAATGTGGAGAACAGCCATGCATGCGAGAAAACACAGTAAAATGTGAGATTACTAAGAAAGAGCCGCCCATGAGACCAGCTCACAGCTTGTTATAGGCCTCATTACATTTTGCATTAAAACAGGAAGTTGTGGCTTATATTTCAATGTATTTATAAACAACCAACGTGATTTATTTTACACAGAAGAGGGAGGGGCTTTTTATATCAGATTATTTGATTGGATATAAAAAAAAGAGCATACACCCCTGAGTGCATGATGATGTCATCAACTTCTAGTCATTTTCATTTAAGAAATACATACTATTAGTTGAGTAATGATATTACATTACAAATTTCAAAACATTTCTATGTATTATTAGGGATTTAAATTCTTGATAGATTGGTGATCTGCTAAACGTTACCGCTCGATTATTTCTAAAGTGAAAATGTGCTCAGTCGATCATAAATCCTAATTGTTTGGTTAGTTTAATGACACACGAGCTCTTAATTGATTATTTTCACCGATTCGGAGATTAATGGAGGCTTAAAACCCCGATCTGTCGCTATAACAAGAGCTAAACTGAATAACCAACACAAATTCATCACGACTTGGTACAATTGGACCGAAATGAATCCTGTAACATCAAACAAACGCAAACGTATCTTCTTAATGCTTAACGTGAACGCGTGCTGGAGTTAATCAACAGAATTGATGAAGGCGAGCGTGGGTTTTAACGGCTCACCCTCATTCAACACAAACGAATCTATTTCGAGCTCACAGCGTAAATATAGTCACTTACCTTATGAGATTTGGGTTTCCTCTAAACGACGAGGCTTAAAAATATAAGTCTTATGCGCTATAATCTATAAAACAAGCATCCGTGTGTCAAACCGTGAAAGCTCGCGCGTTTCTTCGGCTTTGAAATGGCGGCCCGCGCCTCACCGTCACACCGAGCGCGGCTTCCCTTTGTCAGAGCGTCATTGTACGCCGAGGCCCCTCCCAAAATGAACACGGGCGCCTGTCATTGGTCAATACTCCTGTAGCAAGAAAGACGTCACGGTGGCTACGGTTTTATTGCAAAGTACGTCATTCATATTTTAACACGTTCCTGTTTGTTTTAGCTTAATTATATTATTTAATTAGAATTAATAATTAATTATCACCTAAAATCTTTATACTTTGTCACTATATCCTTCAAAGCATGTTTGTATTTGATATTTTAATAACTACAATACACAATTAAGCACAAATCAGACACTTGTTTATTGATTATTCTTTAGTTCTGTTACTTTTTAATTGTTTATTGAAGATTTTAGGTCTTATATTTTTCAAATTTTCTAAAATTAGAAACATTTAACAGAAGATTTATTATTAAACTTATTTTTTCTGTTGTTTTTAAGTATGTTTTCAGGTAAAATAATATCAAAACTGTAGAATTAGTAAGTTTATCAGATTTTTCATCACTGATTTTCTCACAAAAGTCATAAAATACACTAGCAGATGAGCATATTAGACTTACGTGAAAAGCAAAACTCTATATGCATAAAAACAAATTATGTCAGAAAACTATAAATAATATACATAATAGATCACAAGCCTTTGCACTCATAAAATAGACCACAGATGAGTTAACATCAAAACAAACAACATGTTTATTCAACTTTTCCAGTTTTTAAGTTTAACTTTAAAAAACACTCTCAATATTAGACACCGACACTCCACTCAAGCATCAGCAAGAAATATTTACATCCAAAATAAACACATCAGAGTGGATAAACAAACAAACAAACAAACAAACAACATATAAAACTGTACAACAGCAGCTGAAAAATCTGGAAATATTCTCATAACATTTTCACAAATCTATGATGAGCAAACATTCCTCCAGTAACAGATTGTGCACCCAAACATGTAATAATGCTCTCAAAATATTTGTGGAACATTTTTTGGGAGCAGTTTTGTAGAATGTTCAAAAGCATTACAAAAACATTTGAAAAGTAACATTGCCAGGTTGTTTGCAGAACATCTTCACAACTTAGATAAACCTCCGAACGTAATTTTAAAAAGAGAAAATTCATAAATAACATTGTACGTTTTTTTTGGGGAACATTTTTTTTAGTCGAATGTTCATGTTCGAATGTTTTTCAAACGTTCAGAAAACGTTTGAAAAGTAACATTCCCAGGACGTTTGCAGAAAAACTTCCTGACACATATTTTTAAAAAGCGAACATTCAGAAATAACATTCGTCAAATAACTTTGTATGTTTTTTGAGGAATATTTTCTTAGTCGAAATGTCGAATGTTTATGTTTGAATGTTTTTGAAGCGTTCATAAAACATTTGAAAACGAGCATTCATTTTTGCAGCACATCTTCACAACTTCCTAAAATAAAAAGTGAACATTGAAAAATAACATTGTCTGTATGTTTTTTTGAGGAACATTTTCTTACAGTCGAAATGTCAAACGTCAATGTTTAAATGTTTTTTTTTTTTGTTTTTTTTGCATCTTCAAAACTTCCTGAAGCATATTTTTTAAAAAGCGAACATTCGAAAATGACCTTTGTGAAATATATAGTGGAAAATGAAATTCGATTTTCTAGTCGAAATGTTGAATGTCCATCTTCGAATGTCTTTTCCTTCAGAGCATCTTCACAACTTGGAAAAACTTCCTCAAACATATTTTTAAAATGCGAACATTAAAAAATAACGTTTGTGAAATAACGTTGTCTGTAGGTTTTTTTGAGGAACAGTCGAAACGTCGAATGCCCATGTTCGAATGTTTTAGTTTTTCTTTGGACATCTTCACAACTTCGAAAAACTTTCTGAAACATTTTTAAAAGGAACATTCGAAAATGATGTTCGTGGAACAACGTTGTCTGAACGTTGTGAAAGCGTTGTGGGAAGGTTTCCCGCTGGTCTCACTGCTGCTCGAGGATGCCGGACAGCTCTTTGATGTACTGGATGGTGTATTTGAGCGTCTGGATCTTGGTGAGCGGCTGTCCTCTCCTGCTGTACCCCGGCGGAAGGTAATCCCGCAGATGATGCAGCGCCTCCGCCAGACTCCTCATGCGGAGCTTCTCCCGCTCGCTGGCCTTCATCCTCCTCCTCATACTCATCTTCACTTTCGGCTTCTGCTGCTCCGCGTGCCCGCGTTCTGTGGGGCTGGAGCGCGCGTCGGGCGACGAGCACGCAGAATCGAAGGACTCGGACTCCGGCGAGGACGCGCTGTCTCCAAATGTCCTGTCCTCTCGGCTCCAGTCCCAATGGGACAAAATCTTGGCCGTGAACACATCCACGTCGATTTGCGCCATGTCCGGTCGGTTGGAGAAATGTGCCGGTGCGGCGGGGCTGCGCTTTTATACCGCAAAACTTTACGAGCGCGGAGTTCAAAGGCGCGCAGGGCGGACGCGCGCTTGACACCCTTGCGCGAATAAGGTGATGTTGGCGGATAATGTGAAGGAGAAAAGAAAATAATTAGATTCCCTTTTGTGGGAAATGACTCTTTAACAGGACTCGACGACAATTAGCGCACTGATGCGATCAGACGAGCTTCACACGTGCGCGTGTCCGAGCGGCTAATTCACATTGGACAGTTAAAGTGCAGAAAACACTTACAAATATTCAAAAATAAAATGCTTTAAAACTTGTAAATATATATATATATATATATATATATATATATATATATATATATATATATATATATATATATATATATATATATATATATATAATTTATCTGAATATACTGTTCATTAGCCTATGTAGCCTATACGTATATATAACGAATTAGAAAACACTTTTACACAAATATTCCAAAATAAAAGGCTTTCTCAAGACACTCTCAAGGCTTAAAAGACTTTTAATGTAAAAGCCTAATAATAATATTGTGAACTCGATTATTACTATTTAAGGATCAGTTTGAACCCCAAATCCTAATTAATTAGAATAAAACTATTATTTAAATTACATAATTAATTGTCATCTGAAATCTTCATACTATCATTCAAACCAGATTTTATCTATTTATTTATACTCACAACTAAAAGGCTTTTATATAATAACACCATGACCTTGATTATTGTATTTAGATAGATATATAATAAATATATTATAATATATGGATATTTGTGAAATGAAAAAAAAATACTTTGTTGATTTACTGTTTATTATGTGCGAGTTTGAGTAAAATTGTAATATTTGTTTCATTCAATGAAGATCTTCTTCGAGTAAAACATATTTTAATTTAATTTCTATTTAAATATTTTAATTTAAATTTCTTAAATTTGAAAACAACAAATTATTCTTTATTCAATCACAACTACACATTTTAAATTCATATATATATAATATAATTATTGTTATGTACAATAAGTTAAGCTTGAAACTATTTCAGTGATTTCTCAAAAGTAATTTTTATTATTTTAAGCGATAACTGCTGTCTGGCTGAAATGTGTGTGTGCTGCAGCTGTCAGATCTCTGATGTCTGGAAAGGTGTGACACCTGTCACTCATGATCAAGGCTGAAAGGAAGTGGAGGCGTTTATGTCCTTATTAGGAGCAGACTGTGACTTCTGTCCTCCTGACAACTTCCTTCAGCCCAAACCTTCACTGCAAACTCACACGACTATCCAAAACGCACATTATTTAATAAAGACGCTCTGCTATGATATATTATTGTATGTTTGCTCAGTCAAAATTATAATTAAGAGTGTAAATGTAAAAATAAGTTACATTTTTAGCCTAACAATTGAAAGATTATTATTGAAAACACTCTTTATGTTGCAAATTATTTAATAAGAACAATCTGATATGATTATAGTACTATATTATACTGTTTTCTCCACCGTTAAATGGCAAAAATATGTAACTGTCATTTGAAATATTCATACTCACTATCCATCAAACTGGGTTTTATTCATCATTTATATTCAAAACTAAAAGGATTTAAACTCTTTATATAGTCTAATAATAATAATAATAATAATAATAATAATAATAATAATAATAATAATAATAATAGACATTATTTTCCATATCAGTGAAATTATGTGATGGGAATATGTTAAAGAAATGAGAAATTTTAAAAGGGCAAAATCTGAGACTTTACAGGAATTAAATTATGAGAGTGTAAATGCAAAAATAAAAAGTTAAATTATTATTAAATTAAGATTATTATTGAAAACACTCACATGATTTTATTATTTTATTATTGCATGTTTGCATATAATAAAAAAGAGAATTAAAAATGGCAAATATTTACTTTTTCAGTTTAAATTAAAAGTTTAAATGTATTAAAATACGTTATTTTTATTCAAGAAATTACAGTAAGAAAACAAGCTTATAAACGACCATTAAAACTATTTGAGATCATTACATTAATGTTTTTATTTCTTTATTCATTAAATTTTATTTTGTTTAAGTGCCTTATTTATCACAGCGGAATGAACCACCAACTATTCCTGCATACGTTTTATGCAGCGGATGCCCTTCCAGCCGCAACCCAGTACTGGGAAACACCCATACACACACACACTCATACACTACGGCCAATTTAGTTCATCAACTCCCCTATAGCGCATGTGTTTGGACTGTGGGGGAAACCGGAGCACTTCTTGCTGTAAGGCCACAATGCTAACCACTGAGCCACCGCGCCACCCTTTTTACTTATTATTTTATCATTATTGTTATTAATTTGCTCTTGTAACTGGCGAAGAGTAAATAATTCTGATGTAAAATGATAATATACTAATATCTGTACAGATCGTTTGAATTTAAGTGTGTTTTCCCTATTTAAAAACTATAAAGAGAATGTTTTTTGAGATTACAAATGACATGTTGAGATTATTCACACACAAATATAACATAAAATAACATTTATTAGCGAATTATCAATTTCCGAACATTATTTTCACAAACAAAACAGCAAACATCAGAGTTTTGCATCATTACTCACTTTGCGAATCTCATTTTGAGTCTCTCGGCCAGCGGTCTGGGACTGTCCACTGACGCATCCGAGTCTTCGCTCTCCACCTTCCCATGATGCACCTGTATGAGCGTCTTTTTCTCAGGTGTTTCAGCAGCTCTGAGCTCTGCTTTCTGAGGCCTGAGCGCATCTGTGAGGCCAGTTTTGAGTGGTTTTGGAGGTCTGGACGTGGCTTTGACTTTGTGTGCGTGTCTGTGTGTGTTTGTTTTGGGCCGGTTCTCTGTGTCACTGTCGCTGTCACTGAACTTCATGCTGGTTTTAGCACTGGGTTTTGCTGTTGTTGTGGTTTTAGCGTGTGTTTTCTGATGGTTTTTGTGCTGCTGAGTGTTTGCAAGTGCTGATGGGATTGAACCACAGCCGTCTGCTCTACAGTCAGGATCTTTGGTCTGTTTTCTAATGATTATCTGCTCCTTTAGGGAACATTTAGAGTTTTGGGCAGGTCTCAGATCAGTTTTGTTGTCTGCGATCATTATCTGCTTTTTCAGAGAACATGTTGAGCTTTCTGCAGGTCTCAGATCAGTTTTATTGTCTGCTTTAAATTCAGGATTTTTTGTCTGCTGTTTTTCGAAGATTATCAGCTCTTTTATTGAACATACAGAGTTTTGGGCAGGTCTCAGATCAGTTTTGTTATCTGTAATCATTATCTGCTCTTTCAGAGAACATGTTGAGCTTTCTGCTGGTCTCAGATCAGTTTTGTTGTCTGCTCTACAGTCAAGAATTTTGGTCTGTTTTCCAATGTTTATCTGCTCTTTCAGAGAACATACAGAGTTTTGGACAGGCCTCAGATCAGTTTTGTCTTCTGCTCTACCTTTGGGGTGTTTCATCTGTTTTGTAATAATTATCTGCTCTTTCAGAGAACCTTTTGAGCTTACTGCAGGTCTCAGATCAGTTTTATCGTCTGCTTTATATTCAGGATTTTTCGTCTGCTGTTTGTTAATGATTATCTGCTCTTTCAGTGAACACATAGAGTGTTGGACAGGTCTCAGATCAGTTTTATCGTCTGTTCTACGTTCAACGTGTTTGGTTTGCTGCTTTTCAACGATTATCTGCTCCTTCTGAGAACATGTAGACTGTTGGGCAGGTCTCAGATCAGTTTTATCATCTGTTTTACAGTCAGGATTTTTCATGATTATTTGCTCTCTTAAAGAACTGATGGTTTTTTCAGCAGGTCTCAGATCAGTTTTATCGTCTGCTATACCATCAGGATCTTTAATTTGCTGTTTTTTTGCAGTTATCCGCTCTTTTAGTGAACAGATGTCATTTTCAGCAGGTCTGAGATCAGTTTTGTCGTCTAATTTACTTTCAGAATACTTCATTTGCTGTTTTTTCGCAATTATCCGCTCTTTTAGTGAACAGACTGAGTTTTCAGCAGGCCTCAGGTCAGTTTTATCGTCTGCTATACCATCAGGATCTTTCATTTGCTGTTTTTTCGCAGTTATCCGCTCTTTTAGTGAACAGATGTCGTTTTCAGCAGGTCTCAGGTCAGTTTTGTGTGTGTTTTGTGACGGAGAGGCTGTGAACGATGCAGAGTCCCAGTCGATGCTGCTGAGATGCAGCTGGCCAATCAGAGCAGACACTGAATGGGAATTCTCGCAAGATGGAGACTGGACTTGGATCCCCGGGGACGGCGGGAGATCGGGTTGTGGTGGATTTTGGGTAGATAAAGCCAGCTGTGGATCTGCATTAATGTTCAGGGTCATCTGAGAGAAGAGATCCGACACGGCATCATGGGAATCAGCCAGCGTCTCTTTCTTCACTTTCGGCTTCTTTTCTGCAAACATTAAAACACAACATTAGTTCAGTCGGTCTGTATTTAAAGTATGTTTTTATCTCTTATTTGCAATGATCTAATAAATTCTAGTCCAAAATATTCATAAATGAGCAGTTTTCTGTATTTTGTGATTCATGTTTTTATTTTTCCCCAGTTTATTTCTGCTTCTGAATTGCACTATGGGATCTTGATCTTTCTTCCAACAACTTTTAAGATATAAAAGTGTGTAAAAGTGAGTTTTCTGCACATATGTAGGAGTGTGCAGTGCTATATAGTGTGTGTTGGTGTTGTATATTACACTACAGAAACCTTGTGATAAACTGCAGCACATTCTCTGCTCTTTTACACACTTATTTCTCTAGATATTATTTATTATATATTATATCATTATTTCAAATGACTAAAATGTCAATAAAAGTCACTTTGTTGAATTTACAACATCAGAAGTGGACAGAGCAGAGATCAACATCCCATAATGCAATCCACCACCAACACAAAACACTCTTGTATATCAGAACATTCATTCATTTTCCTTCAGCTTAGTCCTTTATTTATCAGGGGTCCCCACAGTGGAATGAACCGCCAACTATTCCACCATATGTTTTATGCTTCCAGCTGCAACAGCACTGGGAAACACCCATACACACTCATTCATACACTACGGCCAATTTAGTTGATCAATTCCCCTATAGCGCATGTGTTTGGACTGTGGGGGAAACCGGAGCACCCGGAGGAAACCCACACCAACACGGGGAGAACATGCAAACACCACACAGAAACACCAACTGACTTGAACCAGCAACCTTCTTGCTGTGAGGCCACAGTGCGACACCACTTGTCGCCCTACACTTATTATTTGAAAACTGAATTTTATAGCATTTCTCTGTCCTTTTTAGTCAGACTTATTTATGCTTGCTGAATAGAATCAATCGATTTCTGTACAAACGGGAAGAAAAATTACCATTTTTTTTCAAGTTTCAAGCCCAAACCTTCCTTACATTTAGTAAGATTTATATTTAAAGTCACTGTTTAAATGTTTACTTTTTAACATTTACTTAAATTTAAGTGCATTAGTATGTAATATCATATAATATGCATTACTAACTTAATAACCTTTGCAGATTTTACATTCTGACAATACGTCACACACAAATATTGTGTTTTTACCATCAGTACAGTGCTAGTTTTATATTTTGAATTATTTTTTACAATGAAATATATTTTGAGGATTTTATTTTGACTTTAGAAAAGGTTTTTGGAACTGTGTTATTTTAATATTTAGTTGTTATTAATTTAAATAATTGTTATTTTTATTATTTTCACTCAGTGTGAAATATGTACAAATGTTGCAAAAAAAATGCAACTAACATTTTTTTTCATTCATCAGTAGTTTGTTTAATACTTTTGTGGGAGTGTCTGTGTTCTGGGCGGAGTGTGAGACTGACAGCGGCGTGTGTGTGTGTGTGTTCGACACCTGGCAGATCTGGAAGCGTCTGTGATCTGGAGTGTGAGACGAGTGTCAGGAGTAGCACTGCACTCTTTGATCCTCGTCCTTGAACACAGGACACACACACCAGAGATGCTGATGCTTCACACACACACATGCATTCACACATAAACACACACATATACATACACACACTGATAGACACAAACACTCACTGATATACGCAGACACAAACACACATGCTCACTGAGACATACACACTCGCGTATAGACACACACAGACAGACACTCATTCACTCAGTCACTGCTGGACACACACTCAGTGATACACACACACACACATGCTCACTAATACACACACAGAGACACACTTACCCTCAATGAAACTGAGCAATAAACACACACAGACACTCACTTTTAGACACACACACACGCTCACTGATATACACACACACACACACACACACACACACACACACACACACACACACACACAGTATTCAGTGCTGCACCCACTCTTGGTTCTGTTCTCCTGAGCCTGGTTTCGCTCCCGCTGGAACTCCTGCAGGATCTCTGGAAACGCCAAACTGAAGAGCGCCTCTTCCTCCACCGTCCGCACCTCCGCCTGCTCCTCACAGCCCTCCGCAAACACATAATGATCTGAAACACACACACACACACACACACACACACACAGAATTATGTTATCATTTTTATACTAAAGTGCTGCAGAATGCTTGATTCTGATTGGCTGATGGTCACTCAGCCACTCTGTTTGGTTATTGTCAGATGAAGGCACAGCTAAAGTAGTTCCGGCAGGTTCTGAGTGCATTACAGCTCCATATCACTCCGCTGAATGATTAGAGTTAATTCAAAAGTTCAAATGTACATGAGTTTAAAGATCTGACAGATTTAGATGTGTGTGTGTGTGTGTGTGTGTGTGTGTGTGTGTGTGTGTGTGTGTGTGTGTGTGTGTGTGTGTGTGTGTGTGTGTGTGTGTGTGTGTGTGTGTGTGTGTTGTGTCTCTGTCAGCAGTGTGTTTCAGGTGTGTGAGTTTTTATGGGGCGACGAGGCGTCGAGAGGAAGCTCTTTTAGCGCCTGCTGGTGATACATTTGTTCCGTCACCTGTGAGACTCACAAGCAGACACTAACAAGCCCAGCGGACACGGACACACACACTTACATAGGCTGACACAAACACAGACACACACTCGCACAAATTCATTCACATCCTCATACACTCTCTCACACACACCTGGAGTTTTCCAGATCACCTCCAAGCAGGAGACGCCGTTCCTGACGCGCGCCTTATATATTCTGTTGAAGAGACACACAGATATTAATTCAATATAATTCATTAAAGGCACAGTTCACACAAGAATAAAACTATATCAGTGTAATATCAGTGTGTTATGAGTGCATGTCCACCTGATGGGCTGCATGTGTGTGTGTGAGTCTCTGCCGAGTCTGCGGTTTATCATCTCAGTGTAGGTCATGAGCGTCAGCAGCTTCTCACTGCTGTAGTGTTTGGGCCAATCCATCTTCTCCAGAGCAAACGCCTGAACACACACACACACACACACACACACACACACACACACACACACACTTGTACAGCTATCTTTATGTGGACTTCCCATATCTGTAATGATATTTCTACTGTACAGACTGTATATTCTAAAGACAACGCTTACAGCAAACAATATACATACACATGCACACACAGTACCTGCATGAGCAGCAGGTTTGGTTTCCTCCTCCTGAAGGCCTGAACGGGTTTGTCCTTCGTCAGCAGGAACTCATTGATGATCTGAAGCAGCAGAACACAAAATAACTGAAGACAAAATCACAACACATTCAAGCAAAGTGACTATAAACAGCGCTCAGGACTCACATGTGTGAAGGGGAAGTGCTCCGAGGCCAGAGTCCTCCTGCAAACATGATCAGACACACACAAATCACACTCCGCCACTCATATTCAGTGCTGTGTGTGTGTGCATATATACAGTATATATATATATATATATATATATATATATATATATATATATATATATATATATATATATATATATACAGTATATATATATATATATATATATATATATATATATATATATATATATATATATATATATATATATATATATATATATATATATATATATATATATATATATATATATATATATATATATATAGAGAGAGAGAGAGAGAGAGAGAGAGAGAGAGAGAGAGAGAGAGAGAGAGAGAGAGAGAGAGAGAGATACAGTTGAAAGCAGAAGTTTCCATCCACTGTATAAAGGCACATCACCATTTAAATAAAGTCAGATGTTAATGTGACTAAACATTTCCTCTTGTAGGTAAGTTAGGATGATCACATTTGTTTCTGTTCTGCTTAATAGCAGAATAATGAGAGAGAGATTGTTGGAGAAATTGTTCTAACTCTTCTTGAAAGTCAAGTTTACATACAATAAGATTATTCTGCCTCTGAAAAAGCTCAGATGATGGTGTCAAGGTTTTGGAGGTTTCTGATTGGCTAATTGACAACATTTGAGTTAATTGGAGGCACAACTGTAGAATAGTATTGAAGGAAAACCTCAAACACACTGCTTCCTTGTGGGACAACATGAGAAAATCAACAAGCCAGAATCAACACAAAAGCCAGATTACAATTAGCTAAATTACACTGGGAAAAGACTAATGTTTGGAGACATGTCCTGTGCTCTGATGGAGCTAAGATTGAACTGTTTGGCCATAATGACCAGTGTTACATTTGGAGGACAAAGGGGAAAGCTTACAAGCCTAGGAACACCATCCCAACTGTGAAGTATGGGGGCGGCAGCATCATGTTGTGGGGCTGTTTTGCTGCAGGAGGGACTGGCCCACTTCACAGCATAGATGGCATCATGAAGAAAGAACATTATGTAGAAATACTGAAGCAACATCTCAAGACATCAGCCAGGAAATTAAAACTTGGCCACAAATGGGTCTTCCAAACAGACCATGACCCTAAGCATACTGCCAAATTAGTGAAAATGTGCTTTAAGGACAACAGAGTGAATGTTTTGGAGTGGCCATCACAAAGCCCTGAGCTCAGTCCTATAGAAAATTTATGGGCAGAGTTGAGAAAGCTTGTGCGAGCAAGACAGCCTACAAATCTGACTCAGTTACACCAATTCTGTCAGGAGGAATGGGCCAAAACTATTGTGAGAAGCTTGTGGAAGGAGACCCAAACATTTGACCAAAGTTATACAGTTTAAAAGCAAAACTAAAAAATACCAAGGAAATGTGTGTAAACTTCTGACTGTCTAGAAATTAATAAAAATTCTCTCATTATTCTGGCATTTAGCAAATGTAAATGATTTAGGTAATCCTAACAGACCTAAAATAGTAAACGTTTAGTCTGATTTACCATCAGACATAAAAAAAATGGTTATGCTCCTTTTATTAGAGTATGTAAATTTATGGTTTGAACTATATATATATATATATATATATATATATATATATATATATATATATATATATATATATTATGGACAAAATAACAAAAAGCCTTTAAGTCTATATATATGCACAACACATGGACATGAGCTCAGTCATTTCTGGTGATGTAATATACATCGTCCATACATAAACACCAATTCTAGAAACATTTGAGCTGATTGCTCATCATCTCTATCTCATCTGTCAGTAAATCAGTATAATTAAAAACACTGTGGTATTTACTGTACTATATTTACTATATAAAAGTATTTTTATGTGGGTGTCTGACAGCTGAAAACAGATCTGGCAGCAGATATCACAGCCTCTGTTACTCTTTACCTTGTTAACATGTATTATTATTTATTTAGGATATGTGTTTTCACATACTGACTCCAATGCCTCATTATTAAAATTACTATAATTAAATGAAATATTCTTCAGAATGAAATATAATGCGTGTTCTTTGTAAGAGTGGACTTGCACTGTGATGATATTGTATTGTCATTCAGGCATTATATAATGCGTGGTACCATAAAATGACTATAATATACTGTAATTTATCCCAATATATTTTAGTGCAATATTCATTCATTCATTCATTTTCTTTTCGGCTTAGACCCTTTATTAATCTGGGGTCGCCACCGCGGAATGAACCGTCAACTTATCCTGCATATGTTTTACGCAGTGGATGCCCTTTCAGCTGCAACCCATCACTGGGAAACATCCATACACACTCATTCACACACACACTACAGCCATTTTTAGCATACCCAATTCACCTGTACCACATGTGTTTGGACTGCGGGGGAAACCGGAGCACCCGGAGGAAACCCACGCCAACACGGGGAGAACATACAGACTTCACACAGAAACACCAACTGACCCAGCCAAGGCTCGAACCAGCGACCTTCTTACTGTGAGGCGAACGTGCTACCCACTGTGCCACCGCGTCACCTTTTGGTGCAATATATCATACAATAAAAAACAGGCGTAATTATATGTCCCAGCCATAGCTGCCGGTGGTACTGTACTTTCTGATGTTGTTCTCGAGGGACGAGGCCTGGCGCGAGGCTTGCGTCTGATGCCATTCACAGGGACACTGAGAGTCGTAATCCTGCGGTGAACAGAAGCGCTCGCTCACACAGAAAACACACCCACTGCGCTCATGAGTTTTCGCAGAGCCTGAAAACACACACACACACACACACACACACACACACACACACACACACACACACACACACACACACACAGAGACATCTACTATAAACGACTAGTTACTGTACTATTTATCTACTGAAAGAAAGCGATCAAAGGAATTACATTAAATGATTATTTTGTACCGTTCTCTGAGGTGCACTTATAATGTAATCAAAAACATCATCATTTATTATTCATTCATTCATGCATTCTCCTTCAGCTTAGTCCCTTTATTAATCAGGGGTCACCACAGCGGAATGAACCGCCAACTTATCCAGCATATGTTTTACGCAGCGGATGCCCTTCCAGCTGCAACCCATCTCTGGGAAACACCCATACACACTCATACACTACGGCCAATTTAGCTTACCCAATTCGCCTACACCCAGAGCCTAATTTGTAAATTGCGAGGTCCTGGAACAGATCGGGGTAGTGGATCCGGCATGTTACCCGAGGATGGAGAGGTGTCGCGGGGGCGAAAGTGTAGGGGGGGGGGCGTGATGATGATGTTGGATGGCAGAGGGCTGTCGCAGACGCAGGACGAAAGTGAAGAGTGGAAGGTTGTCGCGGACAAAAGTGAAGAGGATTGGGGAGTCGCGGAAGAAAGTGAAAGTGAACAGTGCATGGGGAGGAGGGCGGTTGAGGAGGGGGATCGGTAAAATGAGGTACCGGATCAGATTTCAGAGGTGCCGGATCCAGATCCGGCGTGTTCCGGCACAAATTAAGCCTTGCCTACACCACATGTCTTTAGACTTTGAGTGGGCGTGGCCAATTGTAGACTCACTGCTGTGATTGGCTACCTATTTTGCATAATAACAGAGCAAAACAGGCAGTGCTGTAAAAGTGGGCGTGGCTCTTCTGCATGGGCAGAGCATATTCACCCTATGACATCATAGAGTAGAAGATTGCAGAAGCTGTGGTTTAGTCAGACGGTCTTCAATATACGCTGATTTTAGAGGAACCATGAAGGGTTGAGCTCTGAAACTCACAGCAGGAATTTATACCAATATGAGCTCTAATATCTCAAAAGATTAAATAAATTTAGGTTCCTCACATCATGAGTCCTTTAACTAATTTTAACTTATAGAGCATTATTGTAAAGCATTGCATTTCTTTGTAAAGCTTATTTGACACAATTTGCATTGTATAACGTGTGTCTATATAAACAGTGGTGGGCAAAATTATTCACCCTCCTGTGCAATATTTATTCTTTTTCAAATATTTCCCAAATGATGTTTAACAGATTCAGGAAATTTTCACAGTATGTCTGATAATATTTTTTCTTCTGGAGAAAGTCTTATTTGTTTTATTATGGCTAGAATAAAAGCAGTTTTTAATTGTTTTAAAGCCATTTAAGGTCAATATTATTAGCCCCCTTAAGCAATATTACTTTTGGATTGTCTCCAGAACCAACCACTGTTGGCTTGAGCGGTCTCATTTAACGTTAAATGTCAAGAAAACACATGTGCTTCTCTGTTAGAAATAGGCCTGTAAGGGATGCATTTGAGGTGCTGATTAAAAATAACGTTATTAAAGAAGTGAATGAATTTAAGTATCTTGGCATAACTATAGACATTAATTTAAAATGTGATAGTCATGTTAAAAATATTAAAAAAAAAAAGGTTAGGCCGAGTCTAAACTGTTTTCATTTTATTAGAAGGTTTTTAACATATAAAACTGCGAAATTGTACATGCACACAATGATGTTTTCTCACTTGACGTATTGCATTGCATCATGGTCACAAGCTTCTTTAACTACATTGAAGCCTATAAGGACCATTGAAGGACTTAAAGCCTATGCGATGGCATCATTGTGAAGTTTTATGTAAACATAACCTTTTTAGTTTTAATAGATTTATTAAATTTGATTATCTTAAATTGGTTTTTAAATAATCATGTACTAATGCTGTTTTCTGATCTGATCTGTAGGCATCAAACCTCTCACAGAGTCACACGGGCAACTGCTAATGGTGACTGTCTAGTGCCAAAGTGTAAGACCTCATTTAATCAGTTTTCTCTGTAAAGGGAGCCAAATTGTGGAATAATTTACCTGTTAAAGTAGAAAGTAATATCAGTGTTTTGAGTGTTCTTAAAAAGTGGTTAAAAACAAAACAGCAGTGTTTGCACAAATAGTCTACTATTAGTTTGTTTGTTAGCCTTTGCCTTCAGTAATTTTATGTAAAAATTATAATGTTGTGTATATGCATTTATTATATTTTCATTTTGTCAAGGTGTTGAGAATTAACCTGTCTGCTAAAACACTTAAACAAATGCATTTGGTTGTCCAGTGCAATTGTGATGTCCATGTCAAATAAATAAATAAATAAATAAAAATAAATACAATGACTTGCCTAATTACCCTATCTTATCCCTAATTAACCTAGTTAAGCCTTTAAATGTCACTTTAAGCTCAATACTAGTATCGTGTATGAAAGTGATATGTCGTGACTGATCTCAGAACAGACTCACCCGGGTGTCGACACACCAGACAGTGTGTGACTTTCTTTATCTGCAGCTCTGAGTCTCCAGACGCACCCGAGCTCCACTCACTGAACCTGCAGAAACACACAGACTGCTCAGCAGAACACAAACAACACCAAACCATCCAACTGATCACTTTATACTCATTTTAGATGTACATTTTCAGTGTTTTCAGTTTACATTTTGATTAGATTGCTTATTTAATTTAAGTGTAATAATTGATTCTGATGTTCCCAGAGATGGGTTGCGGCTGGAAGGGCATCCGCTGCGTAAAATCGTGCTGGATAAGTTGGCGGTTCATTCCGCTGTGGCGACCCCGCAAGGGACAAAGCCGACAAGAAAATGAATGAATGAATGAATTGATTCTGATTGGCTGATGGTCACTCTAAGGTGTTTAGTTATTGTCAGGTAAAGGCACAGATAAAGTAGTTCCGGCAGGTTTCGAGCGCATTACAGCTCCATATCACTCCGCTGAACGATTAGAGTTATTTCACAGCTCCAACCGTCAAAAATCAGATCAGAACACAACAGGAGGAAGAGGAGATGTGGAGGACATTAGTGCTACACGCAGGAGCAGCTTGAGAAGGACAAAACACCTGACTAACACACTCTCAAACACAACATCTCAACAGTGGATTCAGCAGCAGCACTGGAGACCAGAGGAGAAGAGCAATAGACTCCAGGCCACTGAATTTTTAGAAAATAATGCACACCCAGGGTGTAACAGCCACTCCTCTTTGCATCAGGTGTGCATTACTGTCTAATACTTCAATTCTTCCTGATATATCTGTAGCCTTTAAAGTTCATACTTCTGAAGGAGAGTCTGTCCTCTGAGGCTGTGAATGAGCTTAAGCGTTTGCTCCCTTCCGACTCCAGCGATGCCCTGCAGGAGCACAAACACACACAACAGCAAAGCATTCTTACTCCAAACACTCTGAACAGCCACACATCAGTTCATCTGTTTGCAAATATCCTCCGTTTGTACCTTGGGAATGTAATCGCAACCCAGCAGGACCGCCAGACCCACGAGCGTCTCTCTGCACAGCCCGAGCTCCTCCTGAACTCGACTCGACTGATAGCAGTCCACCTGCGGATCCTACAAGAGCACACATTATCTGTTTAAGATGTAAGGGATAACGCACATCCAGCCGGTTTGTCAGCCTGACAGGTTTATCAGAAGCTATTGCAGAAGACTGAAGGGTTTATTCTATTATAACCATCACCTGGATGTACATTATCCTGCTTATTACATGGCTACTTGCCACAAAACCACTGTCTCAGTGATATCTGTTAATGTACATAAAGCAGAGCTCACATGGAGAACGAACCTTTGTGGTCATGTTGAAGTTCCTGTAGACGGTGCGAGCGCCATACAGAAAGGCGTCTCCGTCATTAGTGATGCATCCATCCACAAGGCCCTGCGAGTCCAGGAACGCACACATGGCCTCAGCTTCTCCTGCCGCCGTCACCCACGGGACGCCCAGGCAGTCCAGCATCTGCGCACACTGCAGACGAAAACACCGACAGCAGCATTCAGACGAGGGAAGATACCCTATGTTAATGATTTTTTTCTAATTTTACAGTAGATATTGATTTATTTACTTAATTAATAATTTTTCTGTGTTATATGTATATATTTTGGCATGATATTTGTGGTATTTAATTTGATTTTGGAAGTCGTTTATTTTGAAGTATTTTGTGGCGTCCCACAGGGCTCTGTTTTAGGACCGCTGCTATAACCTGTAATGTAACATTGAATTAGGTATCTGAAATAAGCTCATTAAAGCGTGCACACACAGGTACACGCTGTCAGATCCTGTGTTCCTTGTCTTCGTCATGTGATCTTCCCCCATGTTTTCATTTCCCATGTGTGTTTGGTTTCATCATGTGACCCTTTTGTTCTAGTTCCCGCCATTTCATTAGGTTTATCTGTTTCACCTGTGTGTCATTATAGTCATCATGTCCTGTGTATTTATACCCCTTAGTTTGGTTTAGTCTTGGTCCGGTATTCTCAGTTGTGCTTTGTTGTCACCCTATGTCGTTCCTGTGTTATCGATGTCCTTCCAAGTGAGTGTTTGTAAATAAATCTACGTGTTTAATAAATACTGCGATCCTTTTGCCTTCCCGAGTGAGTCAAGGCGTTACACACGCATGTACACATACAAAAAAAATGCACAGAAATATACACAGAAAACACACACAATTATTTAGTCAATTTTCTCTAATATTAAAGTCGGTATTGATTAATTTTGTTAATAATTTTTTTCTTTGTTATATCTATATACTTTGTCATGATATTTGTGGTATTTCAATTGATTTTGGATGTCTTTTATTTTGAAGTATTTTGTGGCATCCCACAGGGCTCTGTTTTAGGACCTGTTCTGTTTAATTTTCTGTTCTATAACCTGTAATGCAAAATGCATACACACAAAGACACACACACACACACACACACACACCTCTCTGAGTACAGCGTTGAATCGGCCTCTGTTGGTGTTTTTGGCTGGTTTCGGGATGCTCTTGGCTTTCGTACCGCCGAATCTCATCTCGGTGCGTTTGCTCATGGTCTCGGCTTTAATTTTAGGAGCTTCTCCCTCCATGACAAACACCAGCTTCACACCCATCAGTGTGAGCGATGACACGCGGAAGAACAGATTCCTGAAACACACACACACACAAACTCATGTAAAACCTCATTCATGCGTGTATAAAGAGCTGCAAATTAAAGCATTACACGTATTGTGAGGTATTAACTGTCCATCTTTGCACTTTAAACACAAGCTGTTCAGGCTCTTGTTGATCATAAACAATGAAGATATTTTATGTTTATATCCGTCAAAATAGCACAAGACTATCCTGCTTTAATATATGTGATGTCAAATAAGGGCTAGAACAAAAGTAATCTAAATGTAATCCAAAAAGTACTCCGATTACATCTCCATAAATGTCTACCACACCATACATACAGCAGCGTTTCCTTTAGGATTTTTTCCAGCTGTGGCGGCAGGCCTACACAAATCTACCAATTACCTATGCCGTTATTTCAATGAAAATGGTGAGCGCAGTATTACAAGTCGAGAGCGCATTATGTAATACGAGCATGTGTATCTCATTGCTTGCGCGCCGATTTCCTCTTTGCACGCTCTCAAATATACACTGCTCAAGCACAGATTTGTAATGTGGCCATGGTGGGATGAAGGTTTTGGTGTGTGGCGGCCCGCCATGGAAGAATGAATGTAGCGGAAACCATGTACAGTATGTGACATCAGTGTTAGCGCAAAAGTAATCTAAATGTAATCCAAAAGTAGTCAAATTACACTACCATAAATGCCTACTATACTTTACCATACGAATGGTATGACCTTAAATGTCTACCATACCATACATACTGTATGTGAAATCAAAGTAGTGTTAGCACAAAAGTAATCTAAATGTAATCGAAACCTAGTCAGATTACTGTAAATGTAATGTAATGTGTATTTATATAGCGCATTATTGTGTATGGCCATACACCCAAAGCGCTTCTCAATGATGAGGGGGGGTCTCTCCACACCACCACCAGTGGTAGCATCCACTTGGACAGCAGCCACAGGACAACAGCGGCAGTGCTTCACCACACACCAGCTATTGGTGGAGTGAAGAGACAGTGATAGAGCCAATTTGGTGGATGGGGATGATTAGGAGGCCATGATGGGTAATTGCTGATTGAGGGACTTTTGGACAGGACACCGGGGTTACACCCCTAATCTTTACGAGAAGTGCCATGGGATTTTTAAAGGACCTCAGTTTAACGTCTCATCCGAAAGACGGCTCCTACTGACAGTGTAGTGTCCCCCAGTGTAGTGGCATTAGGACTCACACAGACCACGGTTTAGCGCCCCTGCTGGCCTCTCTAACACCACTTCCAACAGCAACCTAGTTTTTCCCATGTGGTCTCCATCCAGGTACTGACCAGGCTCAGCCCTGCTTAGCTTCAGTGAGTAACCGGTCTTGGGCTGCAGGGTGATATGGCTGTACCATAAATGTCTACCATACATACAGTATAGCATGACATCAAATTAGCAGAAAAGTAATCTAAATGTAATCCAAAAGTAGTCAGATTACGTTACCATATTGTCTATCGTACTTTACCATATGCATAGTATGACCTCAGATAAGCAGAAAAGGAATCTAAATGTAATCCAAATGTAGTCCGATTACATCTCCATAAATGTCTACCATACTTTACCACACCATACATACTGTATGTGACATCAAATTAGTGTTAGCACAAAAGTAATCTAAATGTAATCCAAAAGTAGTCAGATTTCTTTACCATAAAAGTCTCTCATATGTATGGCATGACATCAAATTAGCAGAAAAGTAATCTAAATGTAATCCAAAGTAGTCCGATTGTGTTACCATAATGTCTGACCTCAGATAAGCAGAAAAAGAATCTAAATGTAATCCAAAAAGTACTCAGATTACATCTCCATAAATGTTTACCATATTTTACCACACCATACATACTGTATGTGACATCAAATTAGTGTTAGCACAAAAGTAATCTAAATGTAATCCAAAAGTAATCAGATTACGTTACCATAAAGGTCTACCATACGTATGGTATGACCTCAAATTAGCAGAAAAGGAAACTAAATGTAATCCAAAAAGTACTTGGATTACATCTCCATAAATGTCTACCATACTTTACCACACCATACATACTGTATGTGACATCAAATTAGTGTTAGCACAAAAGTAATCTAAATGTAATCCAAAAGTACCCGGATTAAATCTCCATAAATGTCTACCATAATTTACCATACTAATGGTATGACATCAAATTAGCAAAAAAGTAATCTAAATGTAATCCAAAGTAGTCAGATTACACTACCAGGGCTCACCAAATCTGGTAGCCCAAAGTCCTGGAGCTATTGTTTTTTCAGTCGGGCTACAAGAATCTATCTACACCATGCACCAGGCCATCTAGATAGCCCGCTGGGTACAGTGTAGATTTTGGTAGCCTGACTAAAAAAAGATTGTTGCGATTTAGCGAGCCCTGAGTACCATAAATGTCTATCATACTTTACCATACATCTGGTATGACCTCAGATCAGCAGAAAAGGAATCTAAATGTAATCAGACTACTTTTGGATTACCATACCATAAATGCATAATATTTTATTAATGGCTACAAATTTTGTTGTGTAATTTATAATCAGTAACTAATTACAGTTCATAAGTGATCTTCAGTTCAGACTCACCTGAGATGCGGCTTCGTGACCCTTCCCATCATGCCCTGCACATGCTGAGCCTCACAGACCCACAGACTGAGATCCACAGCAAGCGTCTTTCCAGACAGACTGTAGAGCGAGACCGACTGACGCACCGGCTCCAGGATAGACCACAGCTCAGAGACTCCCATCAGCTGAGACGTCACAGTAAATAATAACATAATATATAAACAAATTTAGCGTATATACATTACTCCACATTGTAATAATTTGTGTATGAAATATCGATATACATTTATATTGAATTATTTAATATTTATTTTATCTTATACGTCTCAATATATTTATTTATATTATTAAAATCAATAAATATTTACATAAATTCTACACCAAAGACAAAATTACCATTTACGGTGTCTGTATTTTTATACATAAGATGATCATAAATGCATTTAAATGATCTACATTAATATTTCTAAAGAACTTTAATGACAATTTATATTTGTAAATATGGCTAATATGTTTTATTGCCAATCAGCATAACGGATATATTAATGTAAAATGACCTGATATACTTAGGAGCTTTTACTTATAAAAATAAATATCAAAGAATATATGATCATACTGCACTTGACGCCATTTTAATTATATTTTTAAATGATAATGTGCATTTATATTAAATATGCTGGTGTTTTGTACTATCGAGTCCAACATAGACACTAACGTCACTTTAACAAAACAGAACATGTCATTTTATTAAGTTTATGAGGAGGAAAAGATACTTACACACGTTATATGACTGTCGTTGAATAAAAAGGGAGATATTTATGCAACAATCGGGTTGTTTTGCAGATGTTTTTGTTGTGTGAAGCTTCAGTTTGAATTTTGTAACTCGCGCTGCTGCAGGAGCGTCTCAAGCGCCACCATTGCACTAGCGCCTACAGCGGCCAGGAGGAGAAACACACACGCATGTTAACATATACATTTATTTTATAACTCTTACTAATAAAAAAACATGGTTATAGTAAATTCAGGTTCTTATATGAGGTATAACTTGTAAGAGACATTATATAAAGCCCCAGTAAAATATAAAACAATACATAAACTTTGAGTGTAAACTGCACTTCAGTTTCTAACAGACGAGTTAATACTCTTTCCAGAGTTATTTAAAGTTAGATCACTCATTTTAAACTTTAAGCTTAGCTTAATATGCACTCAGCCAAAATAACGCGTTCATTATTGTCAAATATTTACGGCAGTGACATAAAATACGTTGCAGATTCATCACCTTGAAATAACTGACTTTTATTTTGTAGCTACTGAACTGCACATCCGGTGTTGCCGCTGTCCTCTTTACCGTGCGCTTTTCCAGTCTCTCGCCTGTAAATAAAGATGATTTTGCGGGGATTTTCAGAGCTACTGAAGTGCAGAGGTGTGATGATGAAAATGAGGATGAAGATGAGCGGAGACTCTTCATCTCTGACCCTCAGAGAGCAGCAGGGCGGAATCAGGTCTCGATAGCTCCACTCAGAGACAGCGCTGCTGCTGTTTAACAGTGTTTATCGGTCATATGATTACTAGATTATCAATGATCCCGGCGTGTGGAAGAGTTTCATACACTCAAATCACACTTTAGAACAATATAGTACACAGACAATCTTCACAATCACCGCACTAGTCATACATTTGACCAAAAACATTTTAAAACTAATAATCATGTGCAGTTAAATTAGTTTTCATGCTTTAATTATTGAATTGATTTTTAATAAATAGCCTTTAACTATTTTTGGACTTTTTAAATATTATTTGTCAATAAACCACATGTTATTTGACTTTATTTTTGTTAAATAATGTATCAATTGATATGTTGTCAATATACACACACACACACATATATATATATATATATAACAAATACATTCTCAAATGATAAATCCAAAACATGAATTTAGTAATTGTAAAATAATAGAGTAAAACAAAATGAAGCAAAGTAAATCACAGCTGTATTGTAAAATAAAATAATTAGGATTATTGTGTATATAATAAACCATTTAATACATATTTAAGTGAATTCTAGTTCAAGAGTTGTAAATGTCAATTGAGCAAAAACATTGACATGTTATAATAATAATACAATATTATATAAATGTGCAGTTATTGTAATTTGGAAGCAAAGTATTTGAAGCATTAATGAACAAATAAGCCCATCTTAATGCAGTGTGTGTGTGTGTGTGTGTGTGTGTGTGTGTGTGTGCAGAAGGATTATCCTGAATAACCCGAGAAAGAGAAACGCTCTGTCTCTGCAGATGCTGGAGTCTCTTAGAGAAAACATCCTGACAGACGCCGATAATCCAGAGCTGCGCGTCATTATTATATCAGGCAAGTGTGTCAGTGTGTGTGTGTGTGTGTGTGTGTGTGAGAGAGAGAAACGTGAGCTCAGTGACACACTCCTGTATATTAACTCTGTGTTTCTCTTAGTATGTGTGTGTATCTCTGTGTGTGTGTCTCTGTATCTTGTCTGTGTATGTTCTGTATATATGTGTGTGTGTTGTGTGTGTGTGTGTGTGTGTGTGTGTGTGTGTGTGTATTTGTTTGTATGTATGTACTGCATGTGTGTGTGGAATTGTCTCTGTGTATATGCAAGCGTGTCTATCTTTTGGTTTGTTTGTATATCTCTCTGTGTGTGTGTGTGTGTGTGTGTGTGTGTGTGTGTGTGTGTGTGTGTGTGCCCGCATGTATGTATCTCCATATATAAATATGTATGTGTGTATCTTTGTATGTGTGTGTATCTATGTATGCACATATGTGTGTTTGTGCATGTATGTATCTCTATGTATGTGTGTATATGTATATGTATGTATGTGTGTGTGTGTGTCTGCACGTGTGTATCTATATATATGTGTGTGTGTATATTTGTATATGCATGTGTGTGTATTTGTATATGTATGTGTGATGTGTGTATATTTGTATATGTATGTGTGTGTGTGTGTATCTCTTTATATTTGTGATTTTGTGTGTGTATATGTGTGTGTGTGTATCTCTTACCTGTGTATGTGTGTGTGTATCTCTGCAGCGGTGGGCCCAGTGTTCTCCTCTGGTCATGATCTGCAGGAGCTGAGTTCAGCTGAGGGTTCAGATCTCCCGCGCCGTGTTTTCCACAGCTGTTCTGAGGTCAGTGTGTGTGTGTGTGTTTCTGCTGTGCTTCAGCCTGATGCTGATGTTCTGCTCGTCTGTAGCTCATGATGCTGATCCAGGATCTGCCGGTGCCGGTCATTGCCATGGTGAACGGCGTGGCGACGGCTGCAGGTTGTCAGCTGGTGGCCAGCTGTGATGTCGCTGTGGCGTCGGAGAAATCAACATTCGCCACTCCTGGAGTCAATGTGGGGCTTTTCTGCTCCACGCCGGCGGTGGCCATCGGTCGCACAGTGCCCAGGAAGGTCAGAGGTCATCCAGACACTGACAAATGATGATTTCTTTTCAAATATACAAAGAAAGTAGGCTATGCACAATAATAATGTGACGGTGTGTGTGTGTGTGTGTGCAGATCGCCATGCAGATGCTGCTGACGGGCCGTCCTCTATCAGCTCAGCAGGCGCTCCAGCACGGGCTGCTCAGTGCTGTGTTCAGTGAGGAGCGTCTGGAAGACGAGACTCTGGCCATCGCCCGGCGTGTGTGTGAGACCAGCCGGCCGGTCGTGGCTCTGGGAAAGCAGATCTTCAACACACAGATGAGCCAGAGCCGGGACGCCGCCTACAGCACCGCTGGCGCCGCCATGCTGGACAACCTGAGGCTGCGGGACGGCCAGGAGGGCATCCGGGCCTTTCTGGAGAAACGCAGACCTGTGTGGAGCAACACAGACGACTGCATTCACTGACAACACAGCTCTGATCAACCGGCACCAATGAGCCATCATAAAAACTCTGCACCTTCATCAACACTTATGCATTATAATGTCATAAACAGAGGAATAAAATGTATTAATAATAATAATAATATAATAATAATAATAATAATAATGTCATGATAATAGAGGAATAATTATGTAGAAATAATAATAATAATGTCATAATAAAGGGAGAGTTCACTTATACTTAATCATAATTATTAAAAGCATAATAAATAAGGCTAAACTACATCACAGCTGTTCATTCATTCACTTTCCTTCGGCTTAGTCTCTATTTCAGAGGTCACCACAGCGGAATGAACCGCCAACTACTCCAGCATATGTTTTACACAGCGGATGCCCTTCCAGCCGCAACCCAGTACTGGGAAACACCCATACACACTCATTCACACACACACTCATACACTACGGCCAGTTTAGTTGATCAATTCCCCTATAGCGCATGTGTTTGGACTGTGGGGGAAACCAGAGCACCCGGAGGAAACCCACACCAACACGGGGAGAACATGCAAACTCCACACAGAAACACCAACTGACCCAGCCGATGCTCAAACCAGCGACCTTCTTGCTGTGAGGCAACAGTGCTAACCACCGAGCCACCGTGCCGCCCTACAGCTGTTCATCAAATCATTATTATGGTCATCATTTTTTCCAAAACTATAATATAAAACCAGATGGAGCCACAGTGATGAGGAGGAGCAGGCGTGACTATCTACTGTACACTCAGGTTTGATCAACCATCATGAAGAACAAGCGATCAGGAATAATATTTACAATCGCTGCACTCCTTCATTGACTCATTTCTCTGTGCCTCAGTCACATGTACTGTTTAATAAAGAAGAGTTTGTGTGGATTATTCCGGCTCACTTGTGTTTATCAGTCAGGAATGTTAAACTGATGCTCAACACTCAAGTGAACTTGCAGACGTGTCGAGTATACACCAGCCTC